>JBBBDQ010000808.1:350000-565000 GCA_037127315.1 Ascarosepion bandense | reverse complement strand
TTTGGTTTGTAATTTTTTTGGCGAGGAAGTTACAAATGTTGGAGAATTACAATATTTTTTTCAGATACACGATTTACTATTTCACCCATATTTTTTGTATGGAAAAGATGTATTTATTATAGTTCCATGTGTATCTGAGCTTAAATGAGTAATCTTAATAAAACTATAATTATTCATCACTTTTTCAAAAGACAAAGGTAACAAATACCGTAATTGAGGATTTGTACTGTTTGATAATCATCGCTACATGAATGACTGAACTTATCATTAGATTCTCTAAAACAAAAGGTAAACTCAAGATATCGCTTAAAACGTTTACCTTAAAGTGAGAAAAAGCACATCCCTAAAGAGATAAATATATACATACTGTGTTCGTATTTCGCTGATTGCCCCATACATTTGCACTTGTGCTACATGTAAGAAACGATTAGTAAATCAAAATACTGTGATCGTAAGAATCAGCAATGAGATTTTATATATATATATATATATATATATAATCACCAGCTCTACAGAAAAACCTATGTCACAGTATTGCTGTATCAACTTTTCATTGCAGTTAAATTAACCGTTTGCATCAAGCCGGGATGTAAATCCAACTTATTTGTCATCAGATGGATATATTTCCACAGCGCTAACATTTGCTATCCCCCCCATACAAGCCTGCTTCGCTGTATCACAGATCTTTAGTATGGCTAGACATCTACTTGCTTCTGGCCGACACACACACACACACACACACACACACACACACACACACACACACACACACACATATATATATATATATATATATATATATATCTACAGTATGTTCTATACATGTCCAATAGAAGTTGATCCTGTGTTAGAAGCTAGTGAAAAAACACTAATTTATTAAACTTTTAAGCCATTTACACAATTTAAACGATTTTATTATTTTGATGTTGCAAAAATATCATAATTGGAAAATACAGCATGCATAAATGCATCTGACACATCACTAAGCGGTCCAAAAGCGATGTTCTTTGTTTAAAATGAGTCGCAGAAACTGATCCTGTATTTTTTTTATATTGGTATCTTTGTTAATTGAAAACTGATAAACCCAATAGAATTCAAATTTGGCTGATGGATTTAGCGTTGAAATGGTATGTCATTTGATACAATATTTGCATTCGTTGTTTGGTTATTGGCGCTGTAAGTTCCTGTCGATCCTTTTATTTAATCATCTGTCAGCACCCGCACTTTTTCGTGCCGTTGTCCAGAATTAACACATTCCTGGTATGCCCTTGCTATTGGAGACTGAGAAAACCCCTAAAGCAGATGCAATTTCGGAAAGACAGTATCCCAGGTTTAAGTTTCCAACAAACATTCCGCAGTTAAACGGTTTTACATGTTGTCCTCTCGCTCCAACTCTCACATCTACAGTATCTATTTGAATATTATATCGTGCATACGTCATCAAAATGAGTTCATTCTAGAAGTGGGTATAAGTAACCACTATAATCAATCAGTTAAGTGCCATACGTGATACACGCTTGGGCGATCATGTCTCAAAAGAGACATGACTGATTTGGCAGAAGATTATCCCACAGTAGGTTGTCATTACTTTCTACGCTCGACTGGTTTGCCGGCCAAAGATATAGAACCCAATCTGTCCTGTTATTTAACCCATAACTGAATGCAAGGAATTCAAATTGAATTCGAAACACTATAATATCGCTTTTATTTTGTGCACTTCAGTTGAGGTTTATACATGTGTGTTTGTAAATATAAACATGTACGACAAGTTTATTTGTAAGTAGAAAAATGTTCTTAGTAGTTTGTACAAGCGAAAATGTTCCTAATAAGCACCTATAATTACACGTTTGTTTCATGTTATTATTCATATCGACATTTTTAATGACATAGTTTCATTAGTATATATATATATATATATATATATATATATATATATAAACAAACGTTAACGACCACATACACATATATATATAAACAAACGTTAACGACCACATACACCGAAGAAACAAGCATAGACACTATTATACACATTACCATCCAAAATAATCCACACACATATTTTAAAAATTATCTGTTTCTTTAATACACGTAACACGAGTCTGACCAATAAGAACTAACCTAACACTATCAGATACTAGTATCCTTTATTGCTGTTTTTTGTTTTGTTTTTTTGGGTTTTTTTTTTCATTTTTCTGTCGATCTCCGAATAAGTTGTAATTAAAGTGAAACATATTAAATTGAGATACTTTTCCTATCAGTTCTTTTTCTTTATACTTTTTCTACTTGGTATCTCTCCCAAAACCCGCTTCGCCATCCATTTGCTCAAGCCTGTCAAATATGTCACGCGCTGCTTTCCTCTGTTTTTCTTTCCTCCTATCCGTCCTGTGAGTATTACATTTTTCAGGCCGTCTTTCCTTATCACGTGTCCCAGAAACCTTTTCTCTCTCTTCCTGATTTTAATCATGAGTTTTCTTCATGTTTGTATCCTCACCAACACCTCATCGTTTCTCACGTGCTCAGACCATGGTGTCCTTAGCATTTTTCTGTAGAAGCACATTTCTGCTACCTCAAGATTCTTCTTCATCCTTGAGAATATCGTCCAACATTCACTGACATACACAAGGATGAATATTTCATAGCAGTTCAGCATTCTTATATATATATATATATATATATATATATATATATATATATATTGATATTCCCCCACCGAAGTACGTTGCTGAATAAGATAGCAGGGTGCATACATAATAAAAACTACTTATTAGCAAACATGGAACCTGGTTGTAGCCCACATGCGGGCCAATAGAAAAAAATAATGTATCAGTGGGCGCCATTTTCATATTTTTAAAAGTATAAACCAGGTCAAACCATCTCTCACTGAAAAGAGGGAATATTATTCATTTTACACTTTATGTGCTATACTTGTATTGCACTGTATTGCAAACGTTTTTCTTTACCATATATTTTATGCGCAATATTTTCCTTCATGCATAAGAATTTATAAGTACGATGAAGTCTTAAAGGATTAAACGCGTCACATGAAAACATTTTCCTTTGCCATACATTTTAAACCCAATATTATTTTTGATACATAACAACTTATACATTGTTGTATCATATATATATATATATATATATATATATATATATATATATATATATATATATATATGGCAAACGTGGATACCTACAATCTTAAGTCCCACAAAATGCAACCCCCTTGTAAGTTCCTGGATCCTTTTGAAAAGGTGCTATTTAATATTGTATCCAGGATGAAATTCAAGAAACATTTGAACCCTTTCCAAACGTTGTTAGAGAAAGACTCTAAGTCCATTAGGGACTCGAAGGTAATTTGGGTGAAAGCTGATAAATAAAGTATATTTAGAAATGTAAACCTGCCCAGTACCTTAACCTCCTAACTAATAAGATCACTGACACATATAGGCTTGACAGAAAGGAAAATATAATTAAGGAAATTGAGAAAGATATCACCAAATTTGCCGACAGGCTAAAAATTAAGGATAGAGTAGGTAAAATAAGTACTAAAAACGCATACTTTCTGTTTAAAGATCATCAACCAAACTTCGAGAATAAGGTACAATCCAGATTATTATATCCGACCAAAAGTGAACTAGGATTAGTTTAAACAAATCATAAAAAATATAACTATTAATCTCCAACAAACCCTCCATGCCAACCTCTAGAAAGATTCGGCTGACACTATCCATTGGTTTAACAATATTGTAGATAAAACTAGAACTACATTTCTTAAATTTGACATTATCGATTTCTATCTCTCTATATCGAGTGATCTCTTAGTAAAATGTATCAATTTCGTGAGAAGCTATGTAGCGATCACAGAAGAAGAAACTAATATTATACTAGCAGCGAGAAAATCCCTCTTAAACCTTAATGATTCTACCAGAACGAAAAGTCACAATAGTAAGTTTGACGTTCCCATGGGAGCACATCAGCCCAAGTTGCCGATTTAATCAGTCAGTCAGTTAAGTGCCATACGTGATACACGCTTGGGCAATCATGTCCCGAAAGAGACATGACTGACTGGGCAGAAGATTATCCCACAGTAGGTTGCCATTGCTTTCTGCGGTAGACTGGTTGCCGACCAAGGCTATAGAACCTAATCTGTCCCTCTATTTAACCCATAACTGGAAGGAATAGACGGGTTAATACCTTTACCAAGGGTATTTGCGCGTAAGTGAATACAATGGATTCAGCTGGAATTCGAACTCGGCTCCCCGGCTTCTCGTTCCGAGCCGATATCCAATGTACCACAACGCCGATTTAATAGGCATCTATATTCTAGACATCCTGGGTAAAGTTGTAAATCCTAAACAAGTAGGCCTATATCGGGATGATGGGCTAATGTTCATCCCGAATAGTAATGAACCCTTGACTATAAAAATCCAGCAGAAAATCATTAAGACTTTCAGTATGCTAGGATTCAAAATAGAAATCACATCCAACCTAAAGATAGTAAATTACCTTGACATTACCCTCAACCTCGACAATAATTCCTTTAAACCATACAATAAAGACAATAAAACCCCTAGCTACATCAATATTAGTTCGAACCACCTAGCGCTATTATAAAACAGATATCGAAGATCGTGAATATTAGAATTAAACGATAAACCTCTAACCGAAAAATCTTTAGGAATAATAAAAAATCTATACGATAAGACCCTCCAGAATAGTAAATATAAAGAGAAATTAGCGTATTTAACACCTACTAAGAATCGGGGGCCGTTAATAGCCAAAAGTAGAAAAAAGAAAAGGAAAATTATATGGTTTAAGCCCCCGTACTGTAAACTATCTACAATTAACATTGGTAAGATCTTTCTTAAATCAATAAACACTTTCATGGAGATAACCCCCCAAGTAAGATATTCAGTAGGAAAACCATCAAAACTAGTTACTCGTGTACCAATAGCATGTATAACATTATTATCTTCCATAATAACCAAATCTTGAAGACGTGTAGGGAATCTAATACGGAAAATAGAATGACACCCCCACCCTGTAACTGTAAATCTAGAAGTAATTGTCCAGTTGAGGGTAAGTGTAGGTCTGAAAATGTGATTTATCAAGCCACCATTTACCTTAAGGAAAATCAGGAGAGACTGAATGTTTCTATCGGAATTTCTGCGGGAATTTGGAAGCAACGGCTTTATACCCACAGGTAGTCCTTCACCAACACTAGTTTAAAATACCAAACTGCGCTTTCTAGGAAATACTCGGAATTAAAAGAAAGTAAGTTAAATCCTCAAATAAAATGCTATGACCCCCAATAGCTTAAGAGATAGGTGTAATCTATGCTTGACAGAAAAAATTAAAATTTTTAAATCTCAAGACCAAAATATTCTCCTTAACAAACGAAGGGAGATCATAAATATGTGTCGCCATAGAAATAAGTATAAATTACAATAATTATCCTATTCCCCCAGTTAGTCCCGATAAAAAAATTACAACATTTTTTAAAAGTTGACCTAGCAGTTACCTCCACACCACTTACCCTGCTAACCCCAGGGTCAGTTCACACACCTCCCACTACCAAGAAAGAATTACTACTGGCTCCGTCCCTCTGGACAACCCCCCAAAAAACAATACATCCTAACCCCTTCCTTTACCTAAACTAATCTCTGAGCTTAGAATTTTCTTCATTCTTTGTTTAGAAGCGGCTGAAGAATTCATGTCTTAATGTGACATGTTGAAAATGGCTATTTCTCCACTAAGTTTTATCTGAATTTACACATAAATAAAGATATATATATATATATATATATATATATATATATATATATATATATATATATATATAAAAATTGTAAATAGTTAAATCTAACCGCCAGTTTCTTCTTTCCCACTTCGCACCCGCGTAACTCTTTTCGGCTAACTTGCTTCCCTGATAGTTAAATTTACCAAAAAATTAAATGCAACATCAATCGCAATTTTCTATTTTCTTGGATCCACTTCATCTTTTATCTTTTTCTCAATACCTCATGTACCCAGTCTTTTCTCTCTCTACAACACCCTGCACACTAGTGGCGGTCCCTCTTGTTTGAAGTTAAATTATATATATATATATATATATATATATATATATATATATATATATATACATATTTAATTGGAGTAAATAGACTAAACTATCGCCCGGTTCACACTCCACCCACGTCTGTTGAATAGGTGTAGAGGTTCATCCCTTGTTCCCTGTTTAGGATGTGGTTTCCGGCTTTCTCTCCTCTAATCTTTTCACTCTTACGTAGCCCCGGCACATCAGTGGCGTTACCGCCTTGCTCGGGGTGATATGATTAAATATATATATATATATATATATATATATATATATATATATATATATATATGACTGATATAAATATAAACATTCGCATTTAACTAATAAAGATTATATCTAGCATCCGGACTCTTGAAATTTATAGACCAGACTTTTTGTAATCTTTTGGTCTATTCGTCAGGAAGTTTTCAGCATTTATTTTCCCATATATTTATTTATTTTCCCATTTATTTTCCCATTGTCGTCATTTTATATTAAGTTAAAATTAATTATGTGCTTTCCATTGATATTTTTTCTTTTCCGTACGTGTATGAGTTAATGTTTGTACATGTCTATTTATGCGTATACGTGTGCGCATGTGTGCATGTGTATATAATACATATATGTGTGTATGTCTCTATCAATATATATATGTATATAGATGTATAGTCAAAATGTGTTGGAAAAATTTTACATATTTGTTAGTGCGAACATGGTTACTTTTAAGACATGTCACTTTATAGAAGACATAAGAATGCATGTCATTATAGCAATTATACAACATAACTACATACTAAGCTGTATTTTTTTTTTAATCGTATCACACCGAGCAAGGCGGTAACGCCACTGAAGCGCAGAGGGCTACGTAGGAGTGAAAAGATTGGAAAAGAGAAAGCCGGAGACCACATCCTAAACAGGGAACAAGGGGTGAGTGTCTTCACCTGTTCAATAGACGTGGGTGGAGTGTGTGAACCGGGCGATAGTATAGTCTATCTAATCAAATTGAAAAAAAAAAAAGAAAAAAGTGAAAAAATTGGAAAAGAGAAAGCCGGAGACAACATCCTAAACAAGGAACAAGGGATGAACCTCTTCACCTGTTCAATAGACATGGGTGGAGTGTGAACCGGGCCATAGTATAGTCTATCTACTCAAATTGAAAAAAATAAAAAATAAAAAAGTGAAAAAAGCCGGAGACCATATCCTAAACAAGGAACAAGGGATGAGCCTCTTCACCTGTTCAATAGACGTTGGTGGAGTGTGAACCGGGCGATAGTGTAGTTTATCTACTCCAATTATATCAGTTACAAATGAAAGATCAATAAAAGATGAACAAAAAATGGTTATATTAAAATTGAGAACTAATGATATCGAAAATGAGTTGCATTGATTTTATGACCACGTGAAAGTTTTAGGACATAACAAAACATGTGTTATAAAAATATTGTATATTCAACAGTAAATACAACAAAAGAGTATTAAACTACTAGTGCGTATGTCGGCTGTTCAATCAATTCAGCTGTTCTCCGAAGGTCTCCTCTCTTCTTCTTCTTCTTCTTCTTCTTCTTCTTCTTCTTCTTCTTCTTCTTCTATATGCCCTGTCCCTTCAGAACGTAGGCGATCATGGCTTTCAACGTTTCCCTGTCCCTGGTGGCTCTGAGCACACCTCCTGTTAAACCGCGCAATCATTGTTCTGGTATCCACCTGATTAGGTCCTTCAAATATGTTATCCGTTGCTTTCCCCTGTCTCTTTTTTCCCTCTATCTGGCCTGTTAGTATCAGATTCTCCAAGCCCTCCTTCCTCATTGTGTGTCCCAGGAACTTCAGCTGTCTCTTCCTGATGCTCAGTATTAATTTCCTTTTTGTTTCCATCATTTCCAAGACCTCATCAGGCGGAAGAGTCTAACACAGACTCTTTAGAAAGAGGACATTACAATAATTGGACAAGGACCATCTGTGATACAAACTGAACAAATGCATACTGATGTTAATGTAGATGGAATAGAATGCACTCAGTCAGGAGTGTACCATGGTCAGTACCTAGATGGGTGACTGCTTAGGAACATCAGTTGATGGAAAAGTGGATGTGCAGGTGGTGTAATTTCTAATGACTCGGCCTTCTTAATAGGGAAGTTCAAATTCCAGTTGGGTTCATTATATTTACTTATATCTGATTCATACCATTGGAAAGGTATGAATCCATCTCTTCTCCACCAGCTATGGGTTAATTAGTAAGACTTAGGCCCCTAAACTATCATTATATCATAGAATAAAATCAAATTGTGTAAAAATATTTCGATTAAAAAGTATGTAAATGTTTCTTATGACTTTAAACACTACAACCAACCAACCAACCAACCAACCAACCAACCGATCAATTATTTAGATTTATTATCCTGAATGTTTTCTTTTGAGGACTGCATGAATTTAAAAAATAAACTTTGCCTGGAAATATCTGTATAAAATCTATTTAAGTATTTTGTTTTCGGAATTCTGTTGTTTAATCATTCTATCAAAAAATCTTGCAGCAACAGGAAGAAAACAACATAATTAAATAATTTATATATATATATATATATATATATACGAACGTAGATCTATCTATCTATCTATCTATCTATCTATCTATCTATATGACATACATATATATTTTAAATATAAATAATTGGGTTCTTGCATATCTCTCTCTCTCTATATATATATATGTGTGTGTGTGTGTGTGTGTGTGTGTGTGTGTGTGTGTGTGTGTGTGTGTGTATACACAAACCTAATTATTTATATTTAAAATATATTTGTAGAAGTAACTATAAAAATACATGCAGACATACAAAACTTACACAAACTCATATATAGTTGGACACCAGTTGTAAACAAATATATCATACACAAATACACAATAACTCATAAATTCATGAGTATATGCAGATTTACGTAGACGAGAATGTTCGTTTAGATCGAAACATAGACACGCACAGGCCACAAGGCGGGTTGAGCAAGGCCATCAGGTTAACTGGACTCTACGACCCTAGTGCCACCTAGCGATCGAAATAGACATTAGTCCAATTGCTTCATTACTGTGAAATGGTGCCAAATAATATCAGCTGCACTACAGACAAAAGTAATCCTTGCGATGGGATTCTCATAGATTTGGGTGTGGGGAAGATAAGTGGGGCTAGATGTAGTGATTTGTGTGTAGGTAGAGAATTAAAATAGAAATTAATGAAATAAAAGAGAGAGAAATCTGAATAGTGTAACGTGAATACAAAAGTATTAGTCGTTTAATGATATGAATGTCGACAGACCTGTAAGTGTCTATAGAAAATGGCTACTTCTATGAAACCAGGAAATAAATTCTGAGAGTATTATCGAAAAATATACACACGTCCATTTAGAAAAATATACACACGTCCATTTAGAAAAATATACACACGTCCATTTAGAAAAATATACACACGTCCATTTAGAAAAATATACACACGTCCATTTAGATTTCACTTCAGAAACAAGAATAAGAGAACGCACATACATACGAAAATACAAATCCTGTTTACGTGAATAATATAATGAAATGATTACGTAAAAATACATACAAAAACACATTAAAATTACATTAAAATACATATAAAGATACAAGCAACAAAAATTCACATAGCTGTATTAAATATTTAACTACCTATCTCCACGTGCATATATATATATATATATATATATATATATATATATATATATATATATAAAACAAAAGCCAACAGATAATTAAACGGCTGAAAAATAAGAAATAATATCGGCTGATGTGAAACCACAAATAAAAACGAGACGTCAGATCCGAAAAATAAAACAGTTTATATATACAGTCAGTTAGTTTTTAGTCACAATTAAATTAGAGCATTACTCAGTTGTATTAAAAAGTATTCAATACATTTATATTGTAGAGCTATTGAATATTTGTTATTTGGAAATGAGTCATTTCCGCAACCTAGGTTTCAATCTTCGGTATCTTCAGGCGATTTATAATAACTGGTTTTCCAACGTTTTTCAAACGCATAACAGGGATTTTTATGAACGCGTGACTGGAATATTTAAACAACCGAAAATTTTCAAATTTAGTAGGGAGTTTCTTCTTCTTCTTCTTCTTCTTCTTCTTCTTCTTCTTCTTCTTCTTCTTCTTCTTCTTCTTCTTCTTCTTCTATGTTCACTGTACTTTCAGGACGTAGGCGATGATGGCCTTCCATGTCTCCCTATATCTGGTGGCTCTTAGCACGCTTTCTCTTATTACCCCACCCGAACCCCGCTCTGCCATCCACATGCTCAGGCCTGTCATGTATGTTACACGCTGCTTTCCCCTGTCTCTCTTACCTTCTAGCTGGCCTGAGATTATCAGATTTTCCAAGCGCTCCTTCCTTATTATATGCTCCAGGAACTTTAGCTGTCTTTTCTTGATACTCAGTATTAATTTCCTTTTCGTTTCCATTCTTTCCAAAACCTCATCATTGCTCACATGCTCGATCAGCAGCATCCTTCTGTAAAACCACATTTCAGTTGCTTCAAGTTTTTCCTTCATCTTTGAGGATCTTGTTCAGCATTCATTGCCATATTGAAGAACTGACATTACATATCAATCCAGCACTCACTTCTTTGCTCTTAGTGAGATTTTCCTGTCTCTAAATACTCAGCTTCTGGAATACGTCTTTGCCATGCCAATTCGCAATTCGGAGCCTTGTGTAGCACTTTCTGTCTTCTGTTATAAGACTTCCCAGATATTTAAATTTTTGTATCTGCTTGATTTTCTTATTCCCCACATGTAATTGTCATTCTGGGCTCCTCTGCTTGCTGATGACCATGCATTCGGTTTTGTTGTAGTTAATTTGTAGTTCTTTCTTTTCCCTCTCTTCAGCTACATACAGTAAGATGTTTCGCAGTTTTCTTTCCCTGTTTCTATAAACACTGTATCATCTGCGTACCTTCAGATTATAGCCTCCGATGACAAATCCTTTCATTATTAGTATTATTTTTCGTTTGTTTGTTTGTTTGACTGGAATTTGTATTCTCATTTTTTTGTTTTGTTTTGTTTTGTTTTTGTTTTTCATGATCAGATTCATTTAAGGCCCTTTTTTGTGGTCAGATTCATTAAGACCCTTGGATATTTTGTGTTTATGAAAGATTATGAAAGGGCCTTAGATGAATCTGGTCATAAAACAAATTAGAATATAAAGTCTAATCAAACACACAAACAAAAAATAGTACTCGAAATCGAAACATTATTTGGTTCAATCCACTTTTTAACTTAGAAGTAAAATCTAAAATCGGGCAAATATTTTTTAAATTAATTCATTAAAACTTTCCCAAAACTCAGAATTAAACAAAATTTTAATTATGAATTCAATCAAATTAAATTGTAGCTGTGCTAGTAATTTAGAAAATTAGCTAAAAAGCAAAAAGCCAGAAACCTAAATAATAACGTGCAACATAGCAACAATAATAAAAAATGTAACTGTAGGGACAAAAGCAAACGTCCACTTAACGAACTTTGTAAAACAAAAGGGATTATTTACAAAGCAGCGCCACATAATACAGATAGAGAAAGTAAAACATATTTGGGGTTTACAAAAATATTTTTTAAAAACAGATGGAATAATCAGAAATCTATATTTAAGCTAGAAAACCTTAAAAATTTTACCAAACTGGTTAGCCACGTGTGAAAATTAAAACAGAAAAATAGAAAAGACCCTGATATAACATAAAGTATAGTAAAAAAAAAAAAGCCAAACAATACAACAGCAGTGATGCTTGAAGATTGTGTTAAGAATAAAGGTTAGCCATTATTTTGTTTCCAGAACAAAAATGTACTCAATGAAAGATCAGAAGTAATGTCCAGATGTAATCACACCCATTCATTGTACGATCTTAGAAATCTGGATGAAAATATTTTAATACTCTTAATGGACTCCTTACTAATTTTGAAAATTTTCGGTTGTTTAAAAATTTCAGTCACGCTAAGTTGTGGAAATAACCCATTTCCTTATTATAAATATATAGAAATTAAAAGAAATATTGAGATTAAGTGAAGGGTAGAGATGTATACAGTTTAGCATTGAAGTAGCGTTCGTACCGGAAATATCAGAAAAAATAAAGAACACATCCACCAACCCACACGTATACACAAAATCTTTAAAGGGAAAATGTTATAATATACAAGAACAACAACAGTCAATACATATTTTCTAGCAACCATCCGGACTTGTACGAGTCTAAAAAATACTTTCTAATGTGTCTACATCCGGACATAGTTTGAACCTTTCATTAAATAGCTTTTATCGTTCTGGAAATAATACTATAGCACATTTTTCTTTTTGGCACAATCTGCAGATATCACCACCGTTGCAGGGTTTCGATTGTTTTAAATATTTACATTGGAATTTCTGCCATTCTTTATTTTTTTATTTCTGTACAGTGTTGACTAGTTTGGTGCTTTTTTAAAGTTTTTCTAGTTTGAACGTGGACTTGTGATTACTCCATCGTGTTTTAAAACTGCTTCCAGTACATCATAAATATATTTCATCATTTTATCTTTGTCTGTAGATGACTAATTTGGTTTTACAAACTCCGTCAAGCGCATATTTCTTTTTATCTTTGAATCAACATTTTTCATTAATGGCATTCTGCTGTACGTTGTTTTTGAATTTTTGGCATTTTGACCCTTTATCTGATTTTCTAAATTGGAAGTGCAGCTGTAACTTAATTTAACCATATTATTTTCCTTTAAACATGCAGTAAACATTTTTAATACAACATTTTATTGGTCAAATTTAATTTAAACCTGACCTATAAGTGTTCAGTACACACACACACACACACACACACACACACACACACACACACATATATATATATATATATATATATATATATATATATATATATCCCTAACAGTCCTAGAGTAATATATTGTACAGTTATATATATATATATATATATATATATATATATATATATATATATATATATATATATCCCTAACAGTTCTACAATATAATTGTATTGAACACTTTTTAATACAACTCTTTACTGGCCTAATTTAATTATGACTAAAAAATTAGTAATTAAATAATTGTATTTAATATATGTATATATATATATATGTGTGTGTGCGTGTGTGTGTGTGTGTGTGTGTGTGTGTGTTTAATTAAAAAGAATAAAATAATATAGACATATTATGTCAATTTATTTAATAATAATTGTTTGATGTCTTCTAATAATTTTCTTGCAGTTAAGTTGTGTTTCATCAAGGAAGGCGCCATAGTTTTTATGAAATCAAATACTTTCGATCTCCTTCGAGAGAAATAGTCAGGAGAGAATTGCAGAGACAAAATTAATGCAACTGTGATGATGATTTTTGTAAAGACACGAGAACCCTCTCTGCAATAATTATTTTAAAATTAACCGTTGCAGCCAGAATGATTTTTTAACAAGTGTCCACGATGTAAGGGAGGTAACCAGTGATGGTAAAAAATGAAACATGGCGTTAAAATATTTTTCAACTCACATGCATTTTACAACATTGCTACTACTACTACTACTGCTAATACTACACACACACACACACGCACGCACACACACACACACACACACACACACACACACACACACACACACACACACATATAAGTATATTTTAGTCGCGCCTTCTGTAGTATGTCCGTCATGAGTAGCTCTCTTTAACTATTGAGATTTTTGTAATGCTTTTTAAAATGGCATTTCTGGGTGGAAGATCTTTAATTCCTTTTATCGTATCTGACATTTTGCTGAAAAGTTGTTATTCGCAAAATCTGATCAAATATGCAAATATATATATATATATATATATATATATATATATATATATATATATATATGCAAGTAGTAATCCTCTGTTAACATTTTCTAAGTAACGGAATGGACAGACTTTTGACGATTTTTCCAAGTGTCAAATATGCTGTTTAATATAAAGTGGAAACATGTAAAGGAACTTTCCGTAATTATGTATTATTATTCTGAATATTTTCTACAAGCATTATTCATTATGAATAATGAATAATTATTGCATGACCAATAAGCTCGTCGTAAAAATTGATATTTAGATATTTGATCAGAATTTGCTTAGTGGAACCTTTCAGCAACACTTCGGATAAGATAAACAGAATTAAATTAAACATTTTTCACCACTAGAAATAGTATTTTGAAAATCATTACAACAGATCTCAATGGTTAAATCGGCGGATTAAGTGAGCTACTCAAGACAGACATACTACACAAGGTGCCACTCAAAATTATACCAGTCCGTTGCAGTTTTGTAAATGGATTCTGCATGTCTCACTCCAAATGTGTCGATGAGGAAAGTCATGAAATTAAGGGTGTAGATCACTTTCTGGTAAGTTGTGGTCCACCTTAAACAAATTCACGACATCTGATTTTTTCACCTGTAATTGTCTTTTCTAAAGCCAAACAGCGACAGGAAATGAATAGCAGGATCAGGATTTCGTGAAAGAGGAAGCTTCTATCTAGTCCTGAACCTTGGTGGTGAATTTATTCAACAACGCCATCATCATAAAAGAAGCGATCAGTAAAATATTAAGTAAATTTTTAGATACGAGAGAAATCCACCGCCGCCTCTAACTCCGCCTCCGCCTCCACCGCCACGAACGACGAATAATAATAATAACCATAATGATAATAATAATAATAAGAAGAAGAAATAGATAGACAGACGACAATGTGTTGAAGGGTTTTCTCAGTACTGTTATATGTTATACTGATGATATCGATACGGATTTCGGATTAGATAAACGTGCAGAAATAATATTCAAGAAATGTGAAATTACAGAAAAACACTCCTTAGATCTAGATTTTGTCACATATATTAGGGAAGTGAAACAAGAAGAAACCTATAAATACCAAGGAGTCACCGAAGGATATGGAATACAGCATATTGAAACGAAGGAGAAAGTAAGAAAATAATACTATGATCCTGTACCGAGTTGAATTCACAAAACAGAATACCAGTCATAAATACTTATTTTACGCACCATAGCTGACATTGAACTAGAGGAGGTCCGAACAAGAAAGTTTTCAATTTTCATCTTCAAGCTGATATGGATCGTATGTATGTTTCTATATCGGAAGGAAGTAGAGGATCGGTTCAACTACAACTGTTTTACAAAACTACAGCAATCGATCTTCAAAGATATCTGGAAACCTGAGAAGACTACAATCTGTGTCAAGAACATGAAAAAAAAAAAAGAAACTTTATAAAGAAAGCCAACAAATTTAAAAGGAAAAATATCAAATTACAAGTGTCTTGAAGTAGAAATCTCCAAAATCTGGCACATAAAGACATTAGCAATTTCAGTTGTAATTAAAACCCCGTATTTATTAGAAAAGAGATTCCTGATAGCACAATTTTTAAAGAAATTAAAACAAAAATGAACTCACAAATGCAGCCAATACCGTAGGAAGTGTTTTTATATATGTGAAATGTGTGTGACATTAGGTTTGTTTTTCTCAAAAAATGCTCAGTAGAATTGGTATGATGCCATTTCTGACTTTAAGTCTCTGGATGGGACCTGGAATGAAATTAGTATATACCAAAAATAAAAGGAAATAATAATAATAATAAGGTCTTCTGCAAAATGTAAAATGCTTCAGCGAAGACATTGGAATGAAATTCAATTTTAATAAATGTGCTAAAGCTACAGTTTTACGAGGATCATTACAACAAACATCCTCAATTAGCTTAGACCCTGTTGTAACAATAAAAGAATTAAAACTAGAAAAGGCTTATAAATACCTAGGTGTAGATGAAAGTGAAATAATTCACCATAAAAAAATGAACGAAATAGTGCGTAAAGAGAACTATAGAAGGCTACGGCTGATATTAAAAAACTGAATTGAATTCTCAGAACAAAATTATGGCCATTAATAGCCTTGCAATCCCAGTTGTCCAATATAGTTTCAACATCTTGAACTGGACTCTAAACGATATCAGGCGAATGGATTCTAAAACAAGAAAGCTTCTTTCTAAGCATACGATGCATCATCCAAAGGCTGATGTAGACCGTTTATACATACCCCGTAAAGAAGGTGGAAGAGGTCTTATTCAGCTAGAATTGTCATACAAGACAACTATTGGCTTACTAACATACATAGGAACAACAAAGAACTGGATGATACAATTAGTAAGGCAACATGAAGAAAGAAAGAAAAAATATTCAATAATAAAAGAAGGCAGTAAATACAAACAAGATTTATAGTTAGTAGATTTTGTAGAATAGCAAAACAGAAGCCAGGAACCAAATATTGCGGCAAAAAATATGAAAATGAAAGCCAAAGATAAAGCTCTTGAACAGATGAAACTTCGCTGGCAAGACAAACCTCTGCATAGTCAATATCCAGAACGTGCTAATAAATTCAATGTTGATAAAATTAATACTTATTGATGGTTACGAGCATCTGGATTAAATTCTGAGACTGAAGGCTTTATTCTTGCAGCACAAAACCAAAGTCTTTTCACTAGAAACTTTCAGGCAAATATTATACATAATAATATAGATCCAAAATGAAGATTTTGTGAGAAACACCAAGAAACAATA
Source organism: Ascarosepion bandense (assembly GCA_037127315.1). Lineage (NCBI taxonomy): Eukaryota > Metazoa > Mollusca > Cephalopoda > Sepiida > Sepiidae > Ascarosepion > Ascarosepion bandense. Next base: position 548,299 of record JBBBDQ010000808.1, on the reverse strand, counting down.
GACCATCTAATCTCAGGCTGTTCTGTACTTGCCCCAAATGAATATAAAAATCGCCACGATAGAGTTGGGCAATATTTACATTGGACAATGTACAAACACTATAGAAAACCTGTAAACAAACATTGGTATGAACATCACCCAGCACCGGATACAGAAATACAAGGTTTCACCATTCTATGGGATTACACCATCTACACAGACAGAAAAATTGAAGCAAATAGGCCGGACATTATTGTTAAAAACCAGAAAGAAAAAACTTGTCTATTAATTGATATGGCTTGTCCAGCGGATTGTAACATAGCAACCAAGTAATTCGAAAAACTGTCAAAATATAAAAACCTGGAAATTGTAATAGAAAAAATTTGGAAATTGAAAACAAGAATCGTGCCAGTGATAGTAGGTGCATTTGGAATGATAAAAAAAAGGAACAAAACAACACATTGAAAGAATTCCTGGAAACCCTAGTTTAAGAGATATATTGTCTTATTAAGTACAGCCCACACACTAAGAAGAACTTTGTCTATGTAACTCTAGGGATGATAGGGGAGATAGAAAAAACATGAATTAAGCCATAACGACACAGCACGCCCTGCCTTAGGTCTTCCCGCAGACTTTGGAGGTAGTGCGACCATAGCAGAATTAGAAATATGATGAAAAATGACTACATAATAATAATATGTGATAATTCTTTTCTAGCCAGATGAGTAAAGTGACACGGTTTTATACATTGCATCACATATAGAATACATATATATTTGAATCGATTTTAGCGTTGCCTTAAATATGCATGCAAAATCTTCTGAGGCGATTTGGATTCTGGATGAATTACCGTCTAAATTACGCTAAAATGAAAGTAATACTGACATCTCATTTTAACAGAAGAGTAAATTCATTCAATAAAATCACCATTGATTTTAACCACGGTCTCTAGATGACTTCGGAATCTCCTGCATCTTTTCTAGACTGTCTCCTTGTTTAAGTTAATAAATGCTTCCATAATCATTGCCTTAATTTCATCTTTGGTGTTACAAGAAGTTTTGTTGGTCTCTCAACTGCACCCCACACATAATAATCAAGGGGGTTGCAGTCTGGGGTGTTAGGTGGTCAGGCGTGAAGACTGAGGCGGTCGGAGAAACTGTCTGACAGCTATGAGTTGGTTCTCCTGCTTGTCTGGCATAGTGCACAGTCCTGTTGCAGGCATTGAGTTTTCTAGCAGTCATCATCTTGACTCAGAGTAGCACTATATCATCATGACACTTGATATAAGCCTGTGTGTTGAGTTTGAAACCCTGTGGGAAGATGAATGGGGGTATAACTTCGCAATCACTAGTGATCACTTCAAAACCTTCGTAATCATCATTAGATTCATCCAACTCTTTCAGAATACTCTATAATTTATTCAGATTGACACCCAAATATTCTGATATCTTCGTATTAGAGCTTTCGGCGTGAATGCCAAGAAGTACAATCAGTCAGTCAAGTGCCATATGTGAAACACGCTTTGGACGTTCATGTCTCAAATGAGTCATGATTAACGGGGCAGAAGATTATAACGCAATAGCTTGCCATTGCTCCCTACGGTAGACTGGTTGTCATCTAAGGCTATAGAACACAATCTGTTTTGTTATTTACTCCATAACTGGAGGGAAGAGACGGATTAATATCTTTCCCAAGGGTATTTGGGCATAAGGGAATGCAAATTTCAACTGGAATTCGAAATCAGCCACTGATATCCACTGAACCACAACAGAGTCAGTCAGTTAGTTAAGTGCCATACGTGATACACGCTTGGGCGATCATGTCTCGAAAGAGACATGACTGACTGGGCAGAAGATTATCCCGCAGTAGTTTGCCATTGCTTTCTGCGGGAGACTGGTTGCCGACCAAGGCTATAGAACCCAATCTGTCCTGTTATTTAACCCATAACTGGAAGGAATAGACGGATTAATACCTTTCCCAAGGGTATTTGCGCGTAAGTGAATACAATGGATTCAGCTGGGATTCGAACTCGGCTCCCCGATTTCTCGTTCCGAGCCGATATCCAATGCACCACAACGTACATCAGAGTACGTTTCCTAATTTCTGGCGAAGTAAACTGCACCATGTTGTCATTTTTTTTTTAAAGACGTTGCCCATCTGACCCTGCTATCCTGTAAAGTCGTCAAAATAAAAAACATACAACCCACATCGGGAAATTGAAAACATAAAATAGCGACAATTTACCTATCATTCCTTTTATACAAGGTGTAAGTAGGTATATATGTGCTTATTTCACAGGACGCGTTATGCACATGAACACACACTCTCAAGCAGAGACTGAACACACTGAACACACACTGAACACACACTCTCAAGAAGAGACATACGCAACACACACACCAATAAATATGTCTTAGAGCTTTGTGCTTTATTCTGAATTTACTCTTCTTGATGTACTATCATAAATTTTCCTTCTAATAGAAATCTTTGCGCTCAGACAACGATAAAAATTAATCGTTTTCTTTATTTTTTATCATTAAACATAAATTATTTGGAACGTATGTGATGGGAATTACTTGCTTAAAAAATGAACATAAAATTCCTTCATAAACATCGTCTAACAATACACTGAGAATTTTCATTAAAATATGTGGATGTAAAGAAAGAAACAGTTGAAAATAAAGAAGAATACATAGAAGACTATAAGAAATTAAAATCCTCTTTTAAAATGGGAGGGCGGAAGTAGGTATATGCCGGGTTATCTCTCAATTAGGGAAGGTCATAAGCTCATACAAACAATAAATCTTTCATGTCAATTGAACGTTTTCTTTCTTTCTTGCAATTTTGTTTAGTTATTTATTTTCATAACATCAGCGCATTCAGTTACTTTTAAAATCTTTAATATTTACATATTTAATACTTATCTTTCTCAGTCTTCTCATGCTTACCTGTCATAATTTGATTATCAATATTCTAATTAGTTCACTATCTATCTATCTATCTATCTATCTATCTATCTATCTATCTATCTATCTATCTATCTATCTATCTATCTTGAGTTTGCAAATGGTTATGTTACGACTTATAAATGAATTTAAAGTAACTATAAATCTCTGAAATGTGTGAATTATTTGTCCTAATTATTGGTAATCAAATCTTAGAAAATCTAATTATTTCGTAATCATCTCCAAATAACATAACAAGCAATGAAATCATTTAATGCAATTTCAAAACATCTAATAGGTCTATATACAATAAACCTTATTAATTTTTTAAACACAAAAGCTCTTTTATATGTAATATTTATTACAAATTATTGTCAAATAGTCATATATATCTTTACTAATGATACCGTAAATTTTCCTACTGTACAAACGCTGGTGTACTTCAGGGCTTTATCCTAGGCCCGACGCTCTTCCTAAATGACCTCCCAGACGAAATTAACAGCCAAGTAAGCATCTACACAGATGACACCACAATTTATTCCCGCATCAGTAAGAAACCCAGCGTGGCGGACAAATATAATCTCGCTGTTAAACTTGAGAGGGATCTATATTCTGTGGTGAATTGAAGTAAAAAGTGGCTTGTAAATTGTAAATTTCAATGCGTCTAAGACCAAGCTACTGTTTGCCAATCATCACAGGCAATCTCTCCTGCCTTTCATAAGCATGGACCAAGTGAGTCTCCCCGAGAGCAATACACTACGCCTCCTCGGCCTTACTCTCTCTTCTGATCTCAAGTGGAACCACTTCATTGAGTCGATAGCTAAATCCACTGCTAAGAAGGTTGGGTCACTGTGTCGGGCCAGGATGTTTTTGCCGCCTGAATCCATTCTGCATATATACAAATCAACCATTCGTCCGTGCATGGTCAGGCACCCCCGCTGTTCATCTCGGTGTTCTTGACAGGCTCCAAAGGAGAATCAGTAATATGATAGGTACTGACTTGGCGGCTCGACTCCAGCCACTTCCCCACCGACGAAATGTGGCCTCCCTTTCTCTGTTCTGTAAATTCTTTCATGGCTTTTGCTCGGACGAATTTAAGTCACTGGTACCTCTTCAACAAGTGTTTACTCGTGCAACCAGATTGGCAAATGGGTCCCACCCATTCACAGTTAGGTTAGCCAAATGCAGACGACAATTCTACTCCTTCAGCTTCTTCTCTCGCACTTCCCGCCTGTGGAACTCGCTTCCATATTCTTGCTTTCCTGACGGCTATAACCTCCAGGAATTTAAATGCAATGTCAATACTCATCTATTAACCACTTGACTCTAGTTTTTTTGCTACCCTATATATCCTTTCCTTTCTCTCCACCTTTCTCTCCACCTTTGAAACTGTCATCACACCTGCATTCTCATCTTTGTATTGCTTCTTTCTAACTGGTTCGTCTTCCTCTTCACTCTCTTCTAATCAATCTTTTTACACTTATGTAGCCCCCTGCATATCAGTGGCATTACCGCCTTGCTCGGGGTGATATGATTAAAAAATTTCCTTTTGAAGTGTTCTAACAAAAGACGAAAAGTGCGACACAGAGATCCGAAGGCGAATTGACATGGCGAAAGTTACGTTCCAGAAGTTGAGCAGAGTATTAAGAGAGAGGAAAATTTCGCTAGAAACAAGGAAGAGAGTACTGGATTGCTATGTGTTGTCCGTTGTTCAATATGGCAAGAATGCTGAACAATATCATCAAAGATGAAAGAAAAACTTGAAGCAACTGAAATGTGGTTCTACAGAAAGTTGTGCGGATATCATGGACTGAACATTTGAGCAATGATGAGGTTTTGGAAAGGATGGAAATGAAAAGGTAATTAATACTGAACATTAGGAAGCGTGAGCTAAAGTTCCTGGGACATGCAATGAGGAAGGTGGGCTTGGAGAACCTTATATTAACAGACCGGATAGAGGTAAAAGAGACAAGAGAAAGCAGCGGATAACATATTTGAAGGGCCTGAGCAGGTGGATAACAGAACGGGGGGTTGTGTGGCGTAACAGGAGAAAGCGTGCTAAGAGCCACCAGAGATAGAGAGACATGGAAAGCTATGATCACCTACGTCCTGAAACGTCTGGGCACATAGAATAAGAAGAATGTTACCGTAGATTAGTTTTTAGATACCAAATGTTAAGTGAAATCTCCAACTGAATAAAGTATCTTGGTATTTATTACATTTTACGCTTTTGCCTAGACGAAATTATTTTCATAAAAACATTTTTAAAAGTCTTAAGAAACTTTCATTATCGAAATGATAAAAATACACTTCATTACTTCAAACGGTATTATAATGGATACATCGTATTGAGATGTAACGAAGACTGTTTAATAAATAAAAATTTGACGTCTATTTCAAATACGATTATCCAGCTAAACGTACGAAGTAATAAACATGTCGGATTAAAAATATATTTCGTTTATGATTCATACGTGATTCTCACGTTATTTTGATTGAAAATAGTTTCATCATTTGATTTCTCTCAACGCACACATTCATAAATGTTTTATCTTACTTTACTTAAAAAGAACGCATTGACACATACAGTTAAACAAACACAAGTTTTAATATTCATCCATTGCTTTATCACACATGACATGTATCTGACCATTGAAACCATATCTCAACATACTGTCTCTTGGATTTTTTAAATCATTTATTTTTGAAGAATCCCTGAAGAAGATTGTGAAACATGTTAGACACTTATTTTCTACTTGTTCTTTATTTATCCAATATATATATTTATATATTAGACAGATTTTAGTCGATAACAATAATACTCACTCATACATATAGTAAAACGAACCTTCAAATATTGGAGGCCATATACATTAAATCAAAACAACCCTTACTTAATAAAATCACATTTCAATCTGGTCATGACACATTACATTGCATTTAGACATATGGTTCTGTTAACATGTCGGTCTCTTACGCGATATGACGTCATAGAACCGCATTACAAATTTACGACCTGCGTCTGCTATTCGGTGAATGTTGTCATCGCATAGCAATGTTTTATGTCAACACAAGATAAAATCATTTTTGATGGTGGATGTCTATGTTAACGTCTCTGTGTTCCACTCTGAAGAAGGTTCATGTGAGCAAAAGGCTTAAAACCAGCATAATAAAAAATATCCAAATGTTGGGCAATTTTTGTTTTTATTTTCACCTGACATTAAAGCCAAAATACAATGTTTAGAACGGTTCATGATTAAACATAATAGACATTCATTATCTCTTATATTTAACAATATATGTTTATAAAATTATCTATACACTAAATTATCGATACACTTAATATATGTATATATATATATATGTTATCGCTATATATATATATATATATATATATATATATATATATATATATAAAATAAAAAATATTGAGCGGAAAAATCAACACATAATTAACTGGCTATGAATCCAGAATTTATTTCAGCAATGTAAATATTTTTAGAATTGCCTCGTTCAAACCATTGAGCTCATTATTTATATCTAATTGAAATTTTGTATTAAATGAAATCTTTTTTGATTATCTTCTCCGTCTTCACGGATTGCCATTCTCTACTATATACACTATATATATATATATATATATATATATATATATATATATATATATATATATAGCAATTGGCACATCTTGGCAGAAGAAAGCTATCTCTTTAGTTTTGATTGAATCGACAGTGAGCAGATAATTCAAATGGGTTTCCTGCATATATGGCAAACAAATGATTTGCGTATGGTCTTCGCATTCAGCACTTAAATGATACTTCAGATCTTCTGCTGATTCTCATACTTTGTCACAAAACTGACGTTAATTCCCTGTACGTCATTATCAACATAGTCTGCTAGGGACTGTTTCCCGTCATGAGATCTTAGGTAACTAGTAAGTGTTATTTTTGATAAAAGATCCTGTCAGACTTGTTGGATGTATGCTTAAGTTGAAAAGTATCTTGGAATGAGGTCATTTCCTGTCTTCTATGAACCCTTTTCAAGATTACTTGAACATCTTAACATTTTCTTGCACACAGATCGATTTTCTGTCAACCTTTCCAAGATCTCAGGATTAATGCAGAAAGTTTTATTATCCTTCAAATTCTTTAAAACATCTTTAAAATATTTTTTCTGTGTTTCTGTTGTGTAACGAGTATAAAACGCTGTACAATAATTCCTAAGCTAATAATTCATATAACATTTTTATAAATATGTCTTGTCAATCTTAGGGTATTTCATTATATTTTATTTAAATGTATATAATAGTATAGTTATTGAAACTTATTTTATGAAGCAACTTTAGAGTCTGTCATCATACATTAAGTAAATGCATATAATATTATACTTATTGATAGCTATTTTATAAAGCAGATTTAGGGTTTGAAATCATTTTATTTAATTGTATATAATAGCATAGTGATTATTACTTCTTTTATGAAGCAACTCTAGCATCAGTCATCATATTTTATTTAAATGTATATAATAGTACAGTGATAGATACGTATTTTATAAGAAACTTTAAGGTTTGCTTTTTCACTTTAAGTAAATGTACTTAATAGCATAATTATTGATAGTTATTTATGAAGCAACTTTAGGGGTTTATCATATTTTCAATTAATGTATATAATAATAAAATTGTTGATACTTCGTTTATGAAGCAACTTTAGTATTTGTCATCATATTTTATTTAAATGTATATAATATTATAGATATTGAAAGATATTTCATGAAGCAACTTTTGGGTTTGTTATCGTATTTTAAGTAAATCTATATAATATTTTAATTATTGATATTTATTTTAAATTTAATTGATACAAAACTAACATGCAGCTAAGCGATGCATTGCTAAAAAACAAGTAAAATTACTGCGTGCTGGAAACACGTTTGAAAATGCGAATATTTGAACAATTACTGAGAGCACAGAAAAATCACAACAAAATAACAAAGGAAATTTTGAAAAAAAATTACGTGTTTACTAATAAAGATTACATTCAAGACATCTGGTGTTCGGAAGGATGTTGAGTGAATGTGAGCAACGTCGGTGTTTTGGAGAGAAAGGAAACAAAGAAAACTTATACTTAACACCAGGAAGAGACAATTGAAGTTTATGGACATAATAAGGGAGTATGGCTTGGGAAATCTGATACTCACAGGGCAGATAGAGGCACAGGAGAATCAGCGCGACATATTTGATCAGCTTCAAACAAATGGATGGCAGAGAAAGCCTTTGGAGAAATAACAAGACAGAACTTATTAAGAAAGAACTACGAAAGATAATAAGACATGGAGGGCCTGTTCCTGAAAAGATATGATACATAACAGAAGGTGTGGAGAATGTCAGAGAAAAGACTTGTATGATGCTGTGTATTTTGACTAAAGATATGAAATCAACCAAAATATCAACCTGAAATAAACCTGGCAAGAGAACCAAAGACATAAATAAAACATAATTTTTAGTTATGTAGGCAGGCGCTTATTGGATTAATTTTAGAGCTCGGTTTGAATTTTCGTCTTTAAAGGCTTTAATGACAGCAAATGATAAAAAAATTGACTGATTGTCTAATTCTTTTTTTTTATGGCTTATGAAATATTTGTGCGTTATTTAAAGTCAAATCATATTTTGAATTAGATGAACGCTAAAGTAAAATTAATATAATGAGTAGACGTTTTTGCAATCAGTCAGTCAGTTAAGTGCCATACGTGATACACGCTTGGGCGATCATGTCTCGAAAGAGACATGGTTTACTGGGCAGAAGATTATATCGCAGTAGGTTGCCATTGCTTTCTGCGGTAGACTGGTTGCCGACCAAGGCTATAGAACCCAATCTGTCCTGCTATTTAACCCATAACTGGAAGGAATAGACGGATTAATACCTTTCCCAAGAGTATTTGCGCGTAAGTGAATACAATGGATTCAGCTGGAATTCGAACTCGGCTAACCCGGTTTCTCGTTCCGAACCGATATCCACAGCACCACAACAGTCAGTCAGTTAAGTGCCATACGTGATACACGCTTGGGCGATCATGTCTCAAAAGAGACATGACTGACTGGGCAGAAGATTATCCCGCAGTAGGTTGCCATTGCTTTCTGCAGTAGACTGGTTGCCGACCAAGGCTATAGAACCCAATCTGTCCTGCTATTTAACCCATAACTGGAAGGAAGAGACGGATTAATACCTTTCCCAAGGGTATTTGCGCGTAAGTGAATACAATGGATTCAGCTGGAATTCGAAATCGGCTCCCCGGCTTCTCATTCCGAGCCGATATCCACTGTACCACAATAGACGACCGAATTTTCTGTTAAACAGTGTGTATTACATGTGTGTTTTGATGCAGTGGATATTGACTCGGAAAGACAAATCGGGGTGCCGAGTTCGAATTCTTGTTGAATTCCTGGCATTCACTTACGCACTATTACCCTTGGGAAAGGTATTAATCTGTGTCTTTCCTCCAGTTATGGGTTAAGTAGCAGAACAGATTGGGTTCTATAGTATTGGCTGGTAACTGGTCTACCGAAGAAAATAATGGCAACCTACTCCGGGATAATCTCTGCCCTGTCACTCATGTCTCTTTCGAGACATGATCGTCCAAGGGTGTACCACGTATGGCAATTAACTGAATGATTATCTCTACCAACTTACGGACATGGGTATTTTCTGTAATAATGTTTTAAACACTAACAATCTCGGATTAAATAATAAATCCATTACTTATTTTTTAGAAATTTCTTCGTTTACGTTTTGGATATGAAACAGAGCAGATATCCGCTTTCTAAGAAAAACCTGAATAAGGAAGGGAAGTGGCAATTAAAAAAAAAAAAAAGAAAAAATAGAGCTTTGCTGAACTGTGATGCTTTACTTAACCGAATGTAAAGTACGTTCTATATAACAGCAGCATTATTCTGAAAATACATATTTCCGGTCTATTTTACACTTGCTCATTATAATATCAGTCTCTAAAGAATTCTTAATTTTTGGTAGCTGCCTGTAACTTAAGCACATGCAACTGGTCATACCATTTACCATTCTTAAGACTCATCGCAAATTTATTTTTAAGTGTTGCAATATGTAGTTTTGTCTTTGACATGGTAACATTTATTGCAATCCACAGTAAACAAATCGGATTTACCGGTAACTTTGTTCTTCAAACACAAAATCTTTGTTTAAAATTCATAGCATAGAATCTTTGATAAATGGAATATTTATGAGCTTTTTCGAAATAAAGGAAATATATATCCATATTTAAAAATTAAAACAAAATACCACTGTGCCAATAAATTAGCCCTTACTAAAATTTTGGTTTCATACTATTTGTGTTTTATCTTTTGAAAATATTAAGTAATACTAATAGGAATCCATATATCTCGCGAGATAATTGTAGTATGCTGTTTGGGGTGATACTGAAGTAACATCTCCAGGGCGCATGATATAATTTATGGAGACTGTACAATGTCCAGATAATATGCCTTCATCCTCAGCCGTACCGACAAGATCTAAAAGAATACAAGTAATTTCCTTTGGGGCCGGCTTGGATGCAGGAGTTGACTTGACAGCCAACTACCTTCGGGGCTACACTCCAAATTTTCTGTATAGATTTGCTTCTATAGTCATTTCCGTATTTGGATAAGACTGAAAGTCAGCTGAGCTTTGAAATCAGAGCTTTCCTTTCCAAGCTGACGTGTTCTTTCAATTTGATGAAGTTGGTTATGAGACAGCAGTGGTCTATTTTGACTCATCACTGACTATTTTTCTTTTTATCTGGCCTGTTAGTATCAGATTCTCTAAACCCCCCTTCCTTACTGCATGTCCTAGGAACTTTAGTTGTCTCTTCCTGATGCTCAGTATTAATTTCCTTTTCGTTTCCATCCTTTCCAAAACTTCATCATTGCTCACATGCTCGACCCATGATATCCGCAGCATCTTTCTGTAGAACCACATTTCAGTTGCTTCACGTTTCTGTCTCATCTTTGAAGATATTGTCCAGCATTCACTGCTATATTGGAGAACTGACATCACATAATAATCTAGTACTCTCTTCTTTGCTTCTAGTGAAATTTAACAGAGTAATCTTACAAAAATAATGTACTTTTCCTTTTCATTCCCTATGGTAATATTTAATTATAACCACAAAACCGATAGTTATTGAGACATACTAATAATTTTGGCGATCACTGTAACAAGAAGTAACCAGTGTTATTTTGATGATCTAATTAGCAAAAGCCAATGATTAAAACAACAAAGATAAGAGTTCAAGTACGAACAATTCCTAGAAGAGTGAATACACGCGGGAATCGAAACTATTCCATGGGTATTGGAAACAAAGATTATCCGTTATCTCTTGCTTCTGCTCTTCTTTTACTCTTTTCCAGTATTTTCTCATTCAATCTTTTATCTCGTCCAGTATTTGATACCCGTCCATATTTTTATCTAAATGTCACACATTCATCGATTGATTTCATAACAAAAATGGAATTAGGAATATGCTGTCTAATGCATCCATAATTATATTTTTCTTTGGCTCTGTATAAATAATTTTAATGTATAGAAAATTTTAAGCTTTTTCAACTCTGGCTTTTAATTTTTTGTTCATTGTATCTTGATATCAAGCCAGTAAGTTCTACTTTTTTTCTTTCATAATTCACCCTTTTCCCCATTTCTTTAAATATAAATAAATTTTCACCTGATTTTTCTTTTACCTCTTACCAATATTACGTTACACAGGTTTTCCGCATTTTTCCATTACTTTGATTTTTTCTAATTCCTTCATGATTAATCTTATTATGTATGTTTCTCGGTCATAAAGTATAACTAATTTTAACACAGAAGAATAAGACAGAAACTATCTTCTTATCCGAACAAAACGTAATTATTATATAAACAACCAAGTATATATAATTCATTTTGTAAACTCAATTTATGCGAGTAGATTCGAAAATAACTTCAATAATTGTAATCAAAACAAACAAAAATGTTTAAATTAACTTGAATAATAATTAGAATAATAAAAATGCGTTATGTAAAAATTAAGTAACTCCTAGAAGTCTCACGAAAGCATTAAAAAAAGAATATTCAAAATGAGAAAAAAATAATGCACTTAATAGAATAATTAACAGAGGAAAATGCATACTTAAACTTCTTCATCTATGTGCCATGTTCTTTCAGGACGTAGGCAATCATGGTCTTTCATATCTCGCTACTACTGGTGGCTCTTAGCACGCTTTCTCCTGTTTCGCTACACAACTCCCTCTCTGCCATCCACCTGCTCAGGCCCGTCAAATATATTATTCATTGCTTTTCCCTGTCTCTTTTTCCATCTATCTGACATGTGAGTATCAGATTCTTCAAGCCTTCCCCCTCTTCACATAACTCAGGAACTTTAACCATCATTTCCTGATGTGCAGTATTAATTTCCTTTTCGTTTCCATCCTTTCCAAAACCTCTTCATTGCTCACATGCTCGATCCATGATATCCAGAGCATCCTTCTGTATGTTCGTAATTCAGTTGCTTCAAGTTTTTCCTTCATCTTTGATGAGATTGTCCATCATTCGCTGCCATAGTGAAGAACAAATATCACATAGAAATCTAGTACTCTCTTCTTTGTTTCTAGAGAAATTTTCTTGTCTTTTAATCCTCTATTCAGCTTCTGGAATGCGTCCTTCGCCATGCCAATTCATCATCGGATTTGCATTTTCCGTTTTCTGCTAGAACACTTCCAAAGTACTTAAATTTTTGTACCTGCTTGATTTTAGTACCCCCAACCTGTAATATCATCAGCACATCTTATGTTGTTCAAATTGTGACCGCCGATGACGAATCCTGACATAAGTTCTAGGGTCCTCAGAACAGTCTCACTGTACAAGTTAAATTGATCCGGTAAAATGACACATCCTTGTCTTATGCCCCTCTTTATTTTTGCATACCTGCTGAATTCATTTCCTGTTCGTACGCAGGTGATTTTCTGGCAATAAAGCTTTTTGATTACTCAAATATATCGAAGTTGCTGAGCATTTCTATTAATTCTTTGTGGCGTACTTTGTCGAACACCTTGGCCTAGTCCACGAAACATAGATAAACGTCTTTTTTCATTTGTATCGCCCCTTTCTGTTACCATCCTAATCATAAATATCTTATTGTTCTAGTGTCCTTGACGAAACCTTATTGCTCTTGTCTTGTCTGGCTTTATTCTGATTTGCGCTTTATTCATTAGGATTCGAATGATGAGTTTTGTGGGTCATCAAACTTATTGTTCGGTGGAGTTCGCATTTGTTTGGACCTGGCTTCTTAGGCAGAGCTATGAAAATTGATCGGCTTAGGTTATCTTGTATTACACCACTGTTGTAGATTTAATTTAGTATTTTCGTAATTTTCTCTATGCCGAAATCGTCTAAGGCTGTCAGCATCTCTATTACTATTCCATCTGGTATAACTGCTTTGTTTCTATTCAGTTTGGCCATTGCAGCTTTCACTTCGGGTTTTAATATTTCCGGTCCATCAGCATGTTTGTTTACATACTTATACAGTGGTTCTATAATAACACTAATATCGGTGCTGGATTTAATCATTTGAACAGTATATGAATACATTATGATTACTCATAAGTAGAGAATGATTGTAATAATGAACTGGAATTACATATACAGAAAAATATTGAAAATCTAAAATTATTCAGTATTTTGTTATTGCTCATTTTGCTTAAGGCTTGCAAACTTTTATTAGTACTGTAAGTGATATACATAATCAATTCATGATTAATAGCAATTGCAAATGCGTTTAGTCAAGAGCGCAAATAGTAAATAATACAACTAAAATTATCGAAATTAGAATTTTACATGATAGATACATTTCTATATTCTACGAATGTAAAATACATTAAGTCGAAAGTGCATAGAAATGTTTTCTGTAATGTTATTTCATATAAATGTTCAGCCATATGTATATAATCTAACAAATTCTATTTCTTTACAACACACATCCTATATATACAGAGTGTGATGAGTAAATGGTTGTCTTTTATATTTTTAATTTCGCGCATGTGAGTTGATTTTTTTTATTTTGATGACTGCACAGCATAGCAGGGTCAGTTGGGCATCGTCTGTTAGAAAAAGAGTACCATGGCGCAATTCACCCAACAAGAAATTTGAAAACGGCACTCTTTACTGCTTTGCATTTCTGCCAGAAGCTCCAATACGAACATTTCAGAGTGTTTGGGTGCCAATCGGTTGACTGTGAAGAGGATTCGGAAAGTGTTGGATGAGTCTGATGGTGATTATCAAGATACAATAGCTCGAAAAACTCACGTTTTGATAAAAAATGAATTCAGAAATTTGTAAGTATCTGCCTGAGACTCAACACGGAGGCAGACACTACCTCAGGTAGATAATCGAGGTAGTGCTATCCTGGGTCAAGATCTTGGCTCCTGGAAAATTTTTATTTCTAGCAACAGGACTCTGCCCTATGCCGCACAAGCAGGAGAATAGCCTCCAAACTCACCAAACTACAACCCTCTTGATTATTATGCGTGCAACAAGGTGAGTGTGAGACCAATGAAACACCTTGAAACACCAAAGGTTAACTGTAGGTAAGCATTCTCTAACTTAAATAAGGACTGACTAGAAGAGATACAGGATTTTCCGATTCCGTGAGTTAAATGAGATGTTCGTGTTATTTTAATTTTTACCTAAATTGGACGATAATTTATCCATCACACCTTGTATGTGTATCCATTCATTAATTAGACTATAAATTAGATGACTGAGACACATATGTGTGTGTGTGTGTGTGTGTGTGTGTGTATGTGTGTGTGTGTGTGTGTGTGTGCGTTTATGCTTGATTTAATTGTTTTTATTTTATTAGGTTGTTAAAATCCAGAAACTATTTTTAGATTGTAAGAATTTTAGAAGGAGGAGGTAATAATGATTTGCTGAGGCAAATCCAACTAATCAACCATTTATTGATGGGAAAAGAGGTGAATTCATATCTTTTCCAAGAGTATTAGTGCATAAATGAATATAACGAACACGAATAAAATAGAAGCTAAGCTCTCCGTAAATGTTTATGCATATTTTTTGCGCAAGTATGTATTTATTGTTCTCTATATTACTTGGGGTTTAAACGTTCTCATTCTATTCCACTTATTTGTATGATATATATATATATATATATATATATATATATATATATATATATATATATATATATATATATATATATATATATATATATATATATATATATATATATATATATATATATATATATATATATATATATATATATATATATATATATATATATATATATATATATATATATATATATATATATATATATATATATATATATATATATATATATATATATATATATATAATATATATATATATATATATATATATATATATATATATATATATATATAAATCTGTCGCTTTCTGCGTCACGTGATGTAAACTATCTCTCGGACGAACGCTCCTCGCGAAAACGTTGCTAATTTAAATTTTAAAATCATTTGTTTCTGATTAAAAGCAGAGGACGGTGTGAAATATCAAATATAATAATAGAAATAAATTAATACTGTCAAAAAAAACATTTTTAAACTTACAACTTTTTAGTAGTTTTTCCTATATATATAAATATGATAGAGATATATATATGATATATATATATATATAGATATAGATATATATATATATGTAGATATATATATGATATACATATGATATATATATATATATATGTATATATGTATATATATGACTCTGTATGTATAGATTGTTTATGAATGCGTATATAGAAACATATGTAAGCACAAATATAATATACATTCACACATACACACACACACACACACACACACACATATATATATATATACATATATAAAAGAAAAATGTTTATTTATGTGTACACAGACAAATACGCACACACATATATATATAAATAAATCCATTTATATATATATATATATATATATATATATATATATATATATATATATATAAGTAAATGCATTTAGTGTCTTTTGATTCGCACTCTTTGCAGAATTTTAAAATTAATCCCTAAGCATGGATTAGGGCTTTAATCGTGAACGAAGATTTTGGTTCCAAGTTATTAATTAACATTCATCATTGATTTTTAAAATTACATGCGAAACTCATTTCTGTTTTCTGTTATTCCTATTTGGGGTCAATGTACTTTTGCTTATTGCTTCAAGCTAGCGGCATAGAACTCTTAAATTTCATGTTTCAATTCTCCAAGGTGATTAGAATGAGTAAAATCCATGATATCTGATTCCCATTTCTCTTTTGACATTTTTTTCGGAGTCCATTTTTATCATTGATTAACGTTGCATAACACAAAATATGTTAGAGACTGGAAAAAGGTGTTTTTTCTATTTTATCATTAAACTTATCATTGTTTTATTCTTAATGAAAATATCTAGCAGAATAATTTTTTGTATTTGTTCCCTTATACATCACTATTTGTCGCAAAACAAGCTACGTTCATTAATGCGAAATAAACAAAAGCTTGTAGAATTCTACACATTACAGACAAAGAATTTTCAAATTTGTTACACTCGAATTTGGCTAATATTTCCCTAAAAGTCTATGTTCAATTTAAAGAATTATTTATATATTTCGCTACAAAAAATTATAAAATAATAAATGAAGAAATTATATGCAAAAAATTTCAGAATACAAAAAGAACATTTTTAATTTTTTGAACCCAAGGAGGAAGATAAAGCTACTAAGACGGAAGGTGAAAGAAAACATTCAAGATGACAAACGATGACAATTGACGTTACATTTAAACTTTTCAAGATATTAGTTAGCGTGAAAATCAGAATCTGGAAGAGCGTTTCATAGGTGAATAGTGCAAAAGAAGAAACTACTAGCATAGAACTTACAGTTACACATAGATTTTATATAGCAGTAAAAACATACGGCTGTGAAAAATACATATACTATTTGTATTTATTTCTGAGATGAGTAATTTTCAATAATTTTGGAATTATTTCGAACTTTTCTTCTCATCTTGGTTAATATAAGTATTATAATAGACACAGCGTTTCGACCAAGTACCCTCTAGTCATCATCGAGTGTCCATAGATTGGCTAATGTGGATTATCTCGTTGATTATTGTGAAATATCCTATGGAATTCGGGACGTTGGCGTAGTGGATATAGTAGTTTGTTATATATGTGTTAGTATCATCCCGTGGTCATGAGTCCGATCCTTGGACTTGGTGTGGCTAACCAAATTCCCACATGAAAGAATAATAATTGATTTCACAGGAGATTTCGCAATAATCAACGAGATAATCTACATCAGCCAATCTATGGACACTTGATGATGACCAGAGGGTACTTAGTTGAAACGTGGTGTCTATTATAACAGACATATTAGCCAAGATTCGAAATAATTCTAAGATTATACATATACTACTTGTTTTAATTCCTATGTTCATAAATATATAAGCAGATAAAGCAATTCCCGGTTCTTCATTTTGAAATGCCGAATCTTGGAGTTATGAAGAATAAAAAAAATTTGCGTGACTTTGATAAATTCAAATTATTATAATCTGAATAATTTACGATACGTCACGGGACATTTAGTTTTAATAAATACATATCAGCAGTAGTCCGAGTTGCAAAAATCAACAATAGACCACAAAACGATGAAAATTTATCCACTGAAAGCCACGTAGAAGCCAATAGAAGGACTAGTCAAAGACAAACTGCTGATAGGTGACGGAAAGAATCAGTCACAAAATAGAATATATCGACCCATTAAATATATTCATACTAACCTATGTCCGTCGCCGACGGCAGACAAAGATCAAAACTAGACATTCTATTTATATAAGGTGTCCTGTCTTGAAAGTTATCGCTTTGACTGTATAAATTCGTCGGCAAAGCTATGGATGCATTCTTATAGTTGGAAAGCGATAGCACCGTGAGAAAAAAGTCGGCTAGAGCAATGTGATAATTTGCTTAACAACGACAATGTGTTACAGAGGATGAGAACGAAAAGAAAAATTATACTTAGCATCATGAAAAGACAGCTGGGGCACTTAACAGATACCGACTTGGCAGCTCGGCTGCAGTCGCTATCTCACTGGCGTGACGTGGATTCCCTGTGCCTCTTCTATATATACTTTCACAGCTTTTGCTCCAATGAACCTAGATCACTGGTACCTTCTGAGGATGAATTTACACGAGCTACTAGATTAGCAACCAGGTCCCACCCTTTTACAGTGAAACCGATAAAATGTAACCGCAATTTCTACTCTAATAGCTTCTTTTATCGCACCTACCGCCTGTGGAATTTCCTTCCATCTACTTGCTTCCCCGACAGCTACAATCTCCAAGAATTTAAATGTAAGGTAAATAGACAACTCCTATCTCATTAACTCGCATCCATTCTCTCAATCTCTTTTTTCCCTCTACTCCACCCCAATTCTCGGTATTCCCATGCATCTATTACCCTCCTCCTGACATTTCCCATAACCAACGCCTCTTTCTCATCACGTTACCCTATATAACCCCTCTGCGCGCAACAGTGGCAGTAGAATGCCTTACTTGGGGTGAGAAGATAAAAGAAAAAAGAAAGATGCTCACTTAAGCAGGTTTCAGAAAGAGCAGCAATATCTATTTGATAACAAGCAAACTCTTTAGCAATAAGATCGTTTCAGGAAGATTTCAATTGTGAAGATCAAGAAGTGTTCCTACATTCCAACAACAAAAATTAAAGCCAAAATTCGATGTTTAGAACGGCTTATGATTAAACATAATAGACATTCATTGTCTGTTATATTTAACAGTATATGCTTAGAATATATATATATATATATATATATATATATATATATATATATATATATATTACGGAAATTAACGAAACTTAGTTATAAACAACCGATAATTTGAAATGATTTGTTTGAACATTATTTTTGTTCGATACTCCTATTTAAGTAGATATTCTGTTTTTAATGAAACAGTATTATATATTTATTACTACCGGCCTGATTATTTACGATAAATTTTTATTACGAAAATGTGTGTCTTTTGGCAGGATTCGAACCTGCTACCCCTATCCACATAAGGGAAGTTACTATGTGATCAGGCACGTCTTAGACTTCTCGACCATGAATGATCTTCAGGGGTCGCAGTTTCGAATCCTGCCGAATGACACACATTTTCGTAATAAAAATTTATCGTAAATAATCAGACCGGTAGATATAAATATATAATACTTTTTTAATTAAAAACAGAATATCTACTTAAACATGAGTATCGGTCAAAAATAATGTTCAAACAAATCATTTCATATATGCATTAAAAGATGTTCAATGCAATCAAATTGTAGAACTTTTGAACATTTTCCGTTTGTAAAAGAGTTATTACGCAACCTAGGTTTTTACCATGAGTGATGTTTTCAGACAATTTTGAATAACTGATTTTAACGTTTACCGTTTTTCTTTTATGAACACTCACGTAACGTGTTTTTAAACGCTCAAGTGAAAGGGAATTCCCTACCAGGTGAGCGTTAAAAAAAAACAAAAAACATACTCATAGTAGAAACCTGGGTCGCATAATAACTCGTTTACAAATGGAATATATATATATATATATATATATATATATATATATATACTCTTTTCATATTCTCAGATATAAAGGTTATTTGAACTTTTTAAACTGAGATATTAAAGCAAGTTTTATTCAAGTCACAAGCAAAAATATTTTTACCTATTTCCCTAATTTCACGCTTAAAATTTCAAAATATTTACCTTCAGACACAAAGAGAATAGATTCTTATATTTATACTTGTCTATGGGTGTTGCTTTATATGCTATCCTCGAATTTATTTTTGCTCCACAGGGACAATCAACGTGTTTATGGCAGATATCCTTTTTGTGAATTCAAGTAGGTATTTAACACCAGGCGCCCCACGCAGTTCCGTATTCTTTTCTTTCTAATTTGGGTATGTTGTATTCCATCTTTTTTACTGACTCATATCTATTTATTTAGTTTTTTTTTTATTCCAGTCCTTTAATTTTTGTGAAAAAATCTAGATCTATTGACTAATTTTCGGTGACTCCCTCTTTCTTGAGTGTTACTTTTGTAAATTTATCTAATCCGAAGTTCATATTAATGTCATCATTTAAACAATTAAAATATTTAGGAAAACTTTCAAATTATTGTTGTTTTTGGCAAAAGGTTAGAAGACACCCATCTAGAATAAGTTATTAATTTTTTGTTTTATATTTTGTGTTCATAATTATTAGTTAATGCAAAAGTGGGATTAAGAAGAAACATATCATGTGAGATGGCAGGCAGTATCCATAAAAAATTCGTCAGATAATGAAACAATTGTAAGTGGCAGTGTCTTTCATCTGATCATGGTATAATTTTATTTTACGCAGTCCATTTTTATATGTAAGGAAACCTATTATCACCTACGCTTCTTTGTACAGTTTCAAAATCCTTAAGAATTCAACAATATAACGCACTATCAAAGACTTTACGCTAATCTATCCAAGCTGCACTGAGATTTCTATTTTTTTTTTCTGCAATTTTCAAGGATTGTTTTAGGTATTAGTAGCAGCCATATAAAACACTTCGGCATAATTTCTGTTCCAGGTATAAAGTGTTGTTTTTTTTATCAAGAAAAGATTAAGTACAGTCAATACCAACATGATTGTTCATTATTATTATCACTATCGAAAGCTTATTCCAAACAAATTCAGTCAGTTAAGTACCATACGTGATACACGCTTTGCGCGATCATGTATCGAAAGAGACATAACTGGGCAAAAGATTATCCCGCAGTAGGTTGCCATTGCTTTCTGCGGTAGACCAGTTGCCAGCCAAGACTATAGAAACCAATCTGTCCTATTATTTAACCCATAACTGGAGGAAAGAGACGGATTAATACCTTTCCCAAGGCTATTTGTGCGTAAGTGAATGCAAGGAATTCGACTGGAATTCGAACTCGGCTTTCTGATTTCTCGTTCTGAGCCGATATCCACTGCACTACAACGAAAATCGAAGAAAAAAATTGATAATCCTAAAAATGGATGACTAGTAACAGAACATTATATATATATATATATATATATATATATATATATATATATATATATATATATATACTTCATACAGAGATTACGAGTAACTCAAAAGTAACACTTTTATTCATGCAAGATTATCCTGAAATCACTTCTTCATATTACGAGTTTACCGTTTTGGTAAAGAAATACAAATATTACTAGTAAATTATTAATTTAGTAGAACAACTCGAAGACTTTCGGACAGTAAGAATTTACCCATCTGTACGAAATTCAGCTTCTAGTTAAACTGTCTCAGTATCACTTGATGTGTTTGTGCTCATTTTGGGGCAAGTAACGTCTAGGATTAAGACACTCCCACATAAAAACTCATAAGCTATTGAGTAAGTGTGTTTGTGGCCTATAGTAAAGAGTCTACAAGAATAAGACTCGACTCGTGAAAATGAATTCGTTACTGATATCGCAGCAGTATCTTTTTGTGAGGTTATAGTGCCACGATGTATCTTTCAGAAAATTCAATAATTCAGTAAAATATTTTTACGCCAGTTAAATTTATTTCAGTAGATATCTGTCATCTTATTTTAATTCTTCTGTTATAAAATAACAATGTATTGAGAAATGACTGTGTAAGTTGTGTTTCTGCAATGGTATGATGTAAGCTTAAATGGTTACCTTGAAAATTATGTGACTATATTCACATGACCCATTAGATAAAAGTGTTGATTCAAGTAACCTAGTAACTTGACCCGAGAAGTTCAATACCTCGCAAAGATTAAAAAAAAAAAGAAAGAAAGAAAGAAAGAAAATAAAGAAATAAATGAATAAATAAACACATGGAGAGCTTAGTTAGACTTAACTGAAAGTGAGATATCCAGATTATCGAACGTGGAACTATAACAATCCTACATCAGTGAACTCAATATAGTATTCAGGTAAAAATTCAAGCAAATACCACCTGAAGAAGAACAGTGTCAGTCAGTTAAGTGCCATACGTAATACACGCTTGGGCGATCATGTCTCGAAAAAGACATGACTGACTGGGCAGAAGATTATCCCGCAGTAGGTTGCCATTGCTTTCTGCGGTAGACTGGTTGCCGACCAAGGCTACAGAACCCAATCTGTCATGTTATTTAACCCATAATAGGAGGGAAGAGACGGATTAATACCTTTCCCAAGGGTATTTGCGCGTAAGTGAATGCAATAAATTCAACTGGAATTCGAACTCGGCTCCCCGATTTGGGGTTCCAAGCCGATATCCACTGCACCACAACAAAGTGTACAACAGCCAAAATATCGCGAATATAACAATGATAACATGCCAAACAATGTAAAAAGTACATCTACTCGAAATTCTATTTAGAAGTGATGCATTTGAAGAAATCCGAAACTATTTTAAACACTGAACAATCCATATTTGTAATTATTAGAGATTTGTTTGGGTTTTAACATCAGGTTGGATATAATGTTTTCTAATTAAAAGTTGTAGTTGAATATACATTTTTAGGGGATCAATTCAATATTTGCGTGTCTGTAAGAGAAACACAGGGAGAGAGAGAGAAAGAGAGAGAGAGAGAGAGTAAGTAGAGGAATACAAAAGGTTGAAGAGCAGAATAAAAGAGAAAAAAAAGATGAGAAGAAAACTTACGAAAAATAACAACATGAGAAAAGGAGAGAAAGTAAGAGAGAATATAGAGAAGAAAAAGATTACGGAATTGGAAAAGAGAATGAGTTTTATAGAGAATGAGTTTGCTAGAAAGAATGAGAGTATATGGAAAATCACCCTCAGATTGACATCAGGAATAATTTTGAAAAAACAATAACAGTATTACAATGGGAGAGAAACAGTCCTATTGAGGAAAACTTTTATCAAGTTTATTAATTTCAGCAATTTTATTAATTAATTCTAATCAAAGGGAAATTTTATCTCCTTTTTCGCTTTAATCACTAGATTGACAAAAAGGAAAAAGTAAAAAAAATATATAAAGCAGTAATATAAGTATTTTTGTCTGTTTTCACTTTTCTTTGCAAGAAATTCTTATAAACCGTCACTGTTTCATATGCTTCACCATGGAAAAATCGATAACAGCGTATTAAAACAGATCTTTATCTAAATAGAGTGGAAAATCTGATTCGTATTTTTTTCTAACCGATAAAATGTAATAAAACAGAAGGTAATAGAAAACACACGCATCCACACATATAAGCTCACGCGCATACACAGACACACACAAATATGTTTATCCAGAAACAATTACATACAGATATATACCAATAGATAAAAAGATGGTGAATCAATAACAAACACATACATTTATATTTTTGTCTATAGCTATGTATAATTTAACTATTATTATCGATTGATATATATATATATATATATATATATATATATATATATGTGTGTGTGTGTATGTGTGTGTTAATGTGAGTGTTTATGTGTGAACATTTATGTGTATTTCAAATCTATATTTTTATATCTTTAATGCATCTGTGTATGCCATTTTATATGTATATTAATATGCATTGTAATCGTTTATACCTGTCTATCTATTGATGTGCACTCACATGTAAGTGTTCGTGTTATCTTTTTAAAGCATTTCGATTTTATGTCATAGTTTCGGATGCTGCGAAAAAGGTGCATTTATATTTGTTAATGCTTGTTAACAGTGTGGATAGATACGTATAAAGAACCGATAAACAGTCTAAGATTGCTTTTTAACTTTTTGTCATTTGCACATAAAAGAAAGCGAAGAAACAAGAAGAGTGAAATACAAGTAATAAAGTAAAAACTAAGCCATTGAAGCATGTGCGAGCAAAGAAAAATATTCGTAAATGCATTTCTCACTAAAGAACTGTGTAGAGAGAAATATATCGTTCGGAATGTAATCATGCATATTTGGAGACGGAATAAGTTTATGTCAAAAATAAAAATCATTATTCTCAGTAGCAATAAAAATCCCAGTAGGAAAATAATTCTTTTATTTCTTATTGAAAGTATCATGAATTTTCGACGATGAGAATTCTGATAGTGTTGAGTTGATGTATTCTTTACTTTTAAAGGTTTTACTGTAAAGAACATATTCCACTAATTTGATTATGGTTGTTTGGTTGTTTTTATTTCGCGTCGTATCAACCTCCGTGGATTATTTAATACTGAAATCTAAATATTTTGAAAGCAATTGTCTACCTTCAAATCCAGATAAAATGTATTGTTAGTCGTTTTATGATAAATGTGTATCGTTTGTTATTTTAGTATAAATATGTATTGCTCATTATATTTTACTATAACTATGTATTGCTTGTCATATTTTATTATAGATATGTATTGCTCATCATCTTTTACTATTAATATCTAATGCTCATCATATTTTACTATAAATATCTATTCCTTATCATATATTACTATAAATATGTATTTCTCATCATATTTTACTATAAATATCTATTGCTTGTCATATTTTATTATAGATATATATTGCTCATCATATTTTACTATTAATATCTAATGCTCATCATATTTTACTATAAATATCTATTCCTTATCATATTGTACTATAAATATGTATTTCTCATCATATTTTACTATAAATATCTATTGCTTGTCATATTTTATTATAGATATGTATTGCTCATCATATTTTACTATTAATATCTAATGCTCATCATATTTTACTATAAATATCTATTCCTTATCATATTGTACTATAAATATGTATTGCTCATCATATTTTACTATAGATATGTATTCCTCATCATATTTTATTATAAATATTTATTGTTTATCATATTTTAATATAAATATTTTTTTAATCGTTTCACCCCGAACAAGGCGGTAACGCCACTGATATGCAGGGGGCTACATAAGTGTAAAAAGATTGATTAGAAGAGAGTGAAGAGGAAGACGAACCAGTTAGAAAGGAGCAATACAAAGATGAGAATGCAGGTGTGATGACAGTTTCAAAGGTGGAGAGAAAGGAAAGGATATATGGGGTAGGGAAAAAACTAGAGTAAAGTGGTTAATAGATGAGTATTGACATTGCATTTAAATTCCTGGAGGTTATAGCCGTCAGGAAAGCAAGAATATGGACGCGAATTCCACAGGCGGGAAGTGCGAGAGAAGAAGCTGAAGGAGTAGAATTGTCGTCTGCATTTGGCTAACCTAACTGTGAATGGGTGGGACCCATTTGCCAATCTGGTTGCACGAGTAAACACTTGTTGAAGAGGTACCAGTGACTTAAATTCGTCCGAGCAAAAGCCATGAAAGAATTTATAGAACAGACAAAGGGAGGCCACATTTCGTCGGTGGGGAAGTGGCTGGAGGCGAGCCGCCAAGTCAGAACCTATCACATTGTTGATTCTCCTTTGGAGCCTGTCAAGAACACCGAGATGAATAGCGGGGGTGCCTGACCATATATGGCAGTAGTACTCCATGCACGGACGAATGGTTGATTTGTATATATGCAGAATGGATTCAGGCGGCAAAAACATCCTGGCCCGACACAGTGACCCAACCTTCCTAGCAGTGGAAATATCGACTCAATGAAGTTGTTCCACTTGAGATCAGAAGAGAGAGTAAGGCCGAGGAGGCGTAGTGTATTGCTCTCGGGGAGAGTACCCCTTTAGTCAGCGTGGATCTGGGAACAAAATCAATTAAGAGGTGGTTCCACGTTCATCAAAACTTCTAATCTCTCAATGAGAAGCCCTGCTGCTGGATAAATTGATTGTGGATAAGATAGCCAACTGGTAGAGTTAGAAATTTACTATAACATTATCTAAACCTCATGGTTTTAAGTCCTTTTGAGATTTTGAAGCGAATGTAGCTTCGTGTTGGAAAGATACGTATGATAATGTCTTAAATTGTCTCAACCTTCCAAATTGAATTCCACTTTAAACTTTAAACTTTAAGATTTATTATCTTTGTTTTTTATTTGTTCAGGTCAATCATTTTCTGCAGTTATTTTGCTTAGCTATGAACAAAACAAGAAACCTACCATATTTCATTGAATTTTCCCAACTTCTTATAGCAGCAGATTTATGTTAGTCGTTGGCTAAGGATTTCTTTTATCTCGAATATCATTTTTGTTAGAAATTTCAAATATATATTAAGAACATTTAAAGAAAAATACAATAAATACTATAAACTATTGTCAGATACACGCATAAATTCCCAAGGGGTCTACTACTAAAGATACGGTGAAAATTCGGAGTTAAGTTAATTTTTTGTTTTTGTGTCATATATCTCGCAGTGGGATATTCGACATGGTGTAATGGTTACCCTAGGCTGCTTTAGTCTCAGAAGTTTTACCATTAGTTTGCAGATAACTGGAAGGTGGTCGCTTCCACAGTACGCACTTGGATAGATTTTGCATTGAACCACTGTGTTTCTGAATCTTTTGTTTATGGCTACATTGTTTGGCTATTTAGTTTCGCATATATCCAAAATTTTGATGCACAATCTGCGTGACATTCTCTAGTTGACTACAGTTGTTCAGCGTCCTGACATTCCATGTTCCTAGGGTAATTTTTATGCACAGTCGCAGGGTAAAGGTCCAGAGATACCTGTTGCTCATGTCGTTCCTTTCAGGGCGAGGGACAAATTTTGGAAAAATGTATTCCCTTTACGCCGTTGATGCTCACAGTCGTTGGATAACGGTCAGGTGACACCTGTTGCCCATGTCGATTCTTGCAGGCGGGGAATTACTTCCTTTGGAATTAACCCCCTTCACGCCGTCGTGTTTTATATACTTATGTTGAAAAGCCATGACTGTGCTCGGGAGTGCAATGGTATGACGTTGCCTTCTCCACGGTGATTTATCGAGACGCCACCTCCAGTTAGCTGGGCATTAACTACTTAAGAGTTCCTTTGCTCTTTGTAGACTTAATATTTGTCCTACCATGTTAACATGCCGTACAAAAAAATGAACAGGTAAGAATGGGGTGGGGGATAGAAGAATATAAGTATTAAGTACGTAGTTAGTATAAGTTAAATTGTCTAATCATATAAAGGAATATGTTGCAGATTCCCCAGATTAGAATTTCGTTACCAGTAGACAGAAAAGGTTTAAATTTTTCTTTGAATTTTCGCAAATATTTCAAAGACAATACCTTCGCCGTATTTTGATGACTTCAGCGACCAATATTTAGTTTAAAAGAAATATGTAAGGACACAGAGAAAGAGAGAAACAAACAGCAACAGGAAGAAGGGTGAAAATACGATGCTATGCAATAGTTTACATTAAAAACACAATATTACGTTTTAAATTAAACATTAATCTATTTCTGTTTGAGGCTACTGAAAAACAATTTTGAAAGGAAAATGTTAAACAAACAAAGAATTAAACATGGTTGAAGCGAATTTTTTTAACTAGTCTAAACTAGCAAAAGACAACAACGTTTGCAAAACCAAAGATTAGCATTTCGTTACGAGTAGACAGAAAACCCTAGAATTTTTTAGTTACCATGTTCTCCAATATTTTGTGTAGAACATTTTTACTTGTGATTTTAAGTTAGTAATATTTTGCTTGTTTATTTAACGGTAAATCTAGTAGTCCAGTTAAAAAGTTAAATTTAATTCTCTACTTCTTATTTTTGGGCTCACAAACTTAAACCAATTTTCTTGATCCATGCAATTCTTTCATGAATGTAGTAAATAGATCAATTAAATAAATAGTGCCAACTTACGATATTAGTGGGAGTGCCACCGACGTACCTTCGAAAACCACCGATCATGAATTTTGATAAGAATATACGTATCAATAAGTGTAAAGTCTAATATATTTAAGTAGTAATCCTTTGCACTTTTATATTTATTTCACTTTGTTTATACAGATCGACAGAAATATTATTATGAACAATTTAGAAATTTATATTCATTATTATGTGTTACGAAATTAACAAGTAAACGAATATATTGTTTTCGAAATAATTAAAAATAAAGGATTGTGCAATTTCTTTATTGTTTTAAAAAATAAATTTATACTTGTGTTGGAACATGAATCGCAGTTACGCATGGCAAACAGTATCAGTCACTAAACAGATAGATAGATAGATAGATAGATAGATAGATAGATAGATAGATAGATAGATAGATAGATAGATATGAACAGACTGAGATAGATAGATAGATAGATAGATAGATAGATAGATAGATAGATAGATAGATAGATAGATAGATAGATAGATAGATAGAATAGATGATGAACTGACATAGATATATACATAGATTGATAGTTGGTGATGAACAGACATAGATAGATAGATAGATAGATAGATATGAACAGACTGAGATAGATAGATAGATAGATAGATAGATAGATAGATAGATAGATAGATAGAGTGATGAACTGACATAGATATATACATAGATTGATAGTTGGTGATGAACAGACATAGATAGATAGATAGATAGATAGATAGATAGATAGATAGATATGAACATGACGATAGATAGATAGATAGATAGATAGATAGATAGATAGATAGATAGATAGATAGATAGATTTCCATTGCATGCTGTTTCACTGCTACTGAAAAGTCAAAGGCTAGCCTATTGTCATGTCAAAAAATAGACCTACATAGATTTTCAGTTAGCGAGACCGTTAGTAATGAATGATTGTAAACTAAAGACAAAGCCTTAGAAAACTTTTTAAAATTACGTTTAAAACAGAAAAAAAATAGTATAAGATTGCATACTGAACTCTATTTAATATTCATTTTTTTCTAAGTAATTAATAATAAAAAATTGTTGTTGAATGTAGCGTTAAAGTAAATTTAACAAAACATCCCGTTACATTTCATAAAAAATTTAAAGAGTGAAATCTTTTCATTGCTTCATGTTTAAAGGCGTTTTCTTTTAGAATTTTAATCAGCATTGTTTTAATTTGCGTGTTTTTATTTCAATTTCAACAGTTATTCTGCATAGTTACAATATCGTAAAGTGATTATTACTCTTATACACTATTGCAACAACTGAATTATGAATTAGGGAACAAACAATAATTGAATAAACAGAAAGCAAATTACAAGTAATGATTAAAAAATTAAACAATTGAATATAAATAAGAATCAAATAAACTAGACACAAATAATAAATAGATTTAAAAAACAAATAATACTTATGGAAAAATAGGTTACAGATACAAAATTTAAAAACTAAAATTCATCCATAATTATAATTGTTTAGAATTTGGAAACAATATTTTAGAAATTGTAGTTAGCATTGCTTTAATTAGCATGTTTTTATTTCAATCTTAACAGTTATTCTGTAAAGTTACAATATTGTAACATTAAGTGTTTATTACTCAAATATAGCAATAACTGAATTATGAATTAGAGAGCAAACAATAATTTAAAAGTCAAACAAACAAATTACAAGCAAATGATGATTAAATAAAACGATTGAATATAAATAAGAAGCAAATAAATGCAAACAAGCAAATCAATTAGATGCAAACAATAAATAGATTTAAAAAATTGAATAATACTTACAGAAAATACATTACATATGCAAAATTTAATTGAATGTTTAAATTTTTCTTTTTTTTTTTTTTTTTTTTGCTTAACTTGCTAATTGTAATATTATTATTTTCCTTACAACAAAAATTATTTAAAAGAGCATTTGCAGAGCTCCGGACAAATATTC
This sequence comes from Ascarosepion bandense, assembly GCA_037127315.1. Classification (NCBI taxonomy): domain Eukaryota; kingdom Metazoa; phylum Mollusca; class Cephalopoda; order Sepiida; family Sepiidae; genus Ascarosepion; species Ascarosepion bandense. Next base: position 518,620 of record JBBBDQ010000808.1, on the reverse strand, counting down.
TTTCTATTTTTTCTATATTGTGACCCTCATCACAAATGTCAACATTAAAAAGAAAAACATTCGAAGTTTTATGCATGGCTAATTTCCTTTGATTTACTGAATAAAGAAAAGAAGGATTTTTTTATCAGCTTAACAATAATTGCATAATTATATAGAATAAAATTTGTAATTTTATCATTAGAGTATAAGAGAGGATCTCTATTAATCCCCTAAAAGTAGCTGTTTATTTCAGGCATTCTTCCACATTATCTCTTCCAGATATTAAAACTTTGTAACTATTTTCTTCAAAAACTGCATAACAGCAATAACCTAAGTATTGCATTACATGAAAAACTTCTCTACATCATCCTCTTTAACATCAATTCTAGATCTATACACATCTAAAAGCAGCTGAAATGTGGTTCTACAGAAGGATGCTGCAGATGTCATTGATCGAGAATGTAAGCAATCAGGTTTTGAAAAGGATGGAAACAAAAACGGAAATTAATACATAGCATCAGCAAAAGATAGCTAAAGTTCCTGGGACAAGAAATGAGGAAGAAGGGCTGGGAGAATCTGACACTAACAGGCTGGACAGAGGAAAAGGGAAACAGGGGAAAGTAGCGTGTAACATACTTGACGGTCCTGAGCAGGTGGATAGCCGAACAGGTGTTGCGTGGTGCAACAGGAGAAAACAGGAATAGGGAGACGTGGAAGGCCATGATAGCCTACGTTCTGAAAGGACAAAGCACATAGAAGAAGAAGAAGAAGAAGAAGAAGAAGAAGAAGAAGAAGAAGAAGAAGAAGAAGAAGAAGAAGAAGAACTTTTGTATCTACGTCACTTCATTCGAGTTTGGTTCTTGTAAATTCTTTAAATCAATGTTGATGCGTTGCTAATTAAAGCTCAATTTTAAAACTGATAGCGTTCTAATTGGGTTTTCTTTTTCACATTCGAACACTTGACATTGCCCTGTTTACACTTCTCTTTTATATTTTGACACAGGAGTTGACGTTTAGACCTTGTTTTTTATATCGCATTTCGTTTCCGCTTGCTTCTGAATTATTTCCTTCTCTTTCACTTTCCAGGATCGCTTTCGTCATGGTGGCATTATCACTTTGCTTGGGTTGGTGCCTGCTGATCTGTAATCCCCTACTTCAAGAGGCTCTTGGGCCTTGTACAGGATGGAAATCATAGTAAAAAAAGATAGATAGATAGATAGATAGATAGATAGATAGATAGATAGATAGATAGATAGATGATTGGAACATTATGTTTTGATAGACTTCCAGCCTTTCTCGGAACATCAGGATACAATACTTTTGTCCATACATTGTGTCAAATAACGACCAATGGCTCTTTCTTGTTTATGCAGTGTGTTTATTTGATATTTTTTTATATTTCTGTCTGACTATCGATGTGTGTATGTATATATAAATACACACTCACAAACATGCGCACACAAACACAAACACGCGCGTGTACACACACACACACACACACACACACACACACACACACACATAAATTTAAATTTATTAATTTTTGAGCATTATTTTTAAATAGTATTTAAAAGTTTACTGGAGATTTAAAATGTACTACTTAATTATAAAAAAAAACTATCTACTTAAATATGAGTATTCATTAAAATAATGTTCAAACAAATAGATTTAAATAAATATGTCGGTCAATACCAATTTAGTAAATTTTCATATAATTTCGTAATATATATAAATATATATATATGTATGAAGTGACGTGGCTTTTCTCTGTCTTTTTTACAAATATTTTCATGGAAACTGATCTGATGAACTTCTCCTGTTTTCTCGTCCACGTGAATTTAACTTTTTTTATAGGATGGCATCTTTTACCGTTAAAATAGTTAAATACAACCCTCACTTCTACTCCAACAGTTTTTTTTCTCTCACTTTTTGACTGTGGAATTTCCTTTCCTTCACTTGTTTCCCTGATAGCTACAATCTCAAAAAATTTGAATGCAATGTCGACTAACATCTGCTATATTCTTGAACCCCATTCCACGTTTATCTTTTCTTCAGTACCCTTTATATTTAATCCTTTCTCTCATTCTAACCCCCCCCCCCGCGCACTAGTTGCGTTCCCTATTTGCTCGGGGAGAAATGATTAAATAAAAACATTTAAATTAGGAAGATCAGACAATGACGCTAACCTGGTTTCAACCTTTCGGTATCTTCAGGCGTGATAGATTAACTTGTTTACTAACGCTGTAATTTAATTGAAAGCGTAACATAAAAAAAAATTAAAATATGGAGATAAGTTAGTCAAGACTGCCTTAATAGAATTGTACTTACTTTCATCAGAGTTTTTATGAGCTCAAAATGTATTTTGTAATGTGTATACATCCAGACTTTATTTCAGAGCTTTTACTTAGTAATTTTTCTTGTTCTGAAATGATACTATAGATAACCTTTCCTTCTGAAACAATCTGCAGACATCACCACAGCTGCAAGGTCTAGCTTTTCTCAGTATACTCCAGCTCACATTGGGATTTTTTCATTTTCTTTCTTAAAATTTGCACTAATATTTGGCTAGTTTTGGTACAATTTCCATGTTTTTTTAGCTTTAATGATGATTTGTGGTTATACTATCGTTTTTTAAAATTGCCTTCAGTACACCCCACGTATATTTTGCTTGAAACTTTTGCTTTGTAAATATAAATTTGCTTTTATTTTTATTGTTACATTTTTCATTATTAACGATACCTTCTTGTACGTCAGCTTGCTGACATTTTGTTATTTATGTAGTTTTCTAAATTACAAGAAGATCTGTAGCGTAATTTAACTCTATTTCTACTAAATACCTTGTGTAATTCAAAACTTTTAGGAAAGTATTTATTAAGTAATTAGAAAAAATATTTTTCTTTTTTGGGTTTTACCTCTAAATTGAAAGGTGGGTTAAGCCAAATCATATTTAGTTTCCTCGTACCCTTCTTCATTTGCTTAATATGAACTTATGGAGCATGATTGATAACAGCTGAAGTATTTGATCTAAACATTGAAAATATATATTCAAAGGACAATAATTGATGTAAATAAGTAAATAAGGGAGGGATCTTGTTTCAGTAATTATGGTTACATATCTACATTATTATTACAATTACTGTTCTCATCGGTTTATATTATCGTCGCTGCGACATCATAGAACAAAGTTTGAAGTGTTACGGACCCTAGTATTTAACTCCGAATTACTTGATGTGATACAGGCAGTAACTAACACAATATATAAATTGCAGCAGTCTAAATTAACTTCTTCGTCTATGTTCCTTGTCCCTTCAGGACGTAGGCGATCATGGCTTTCCATTTCTCCTTATTCCTGGTGGCTCTTATTACACCTTCTCCTGTTACACGATGCAACCCTCGTTCCATCATCCACCTGATTAGGTCCTTCAAATATGATATCCTTTGCTTTCCCCTGTCTCTTTTTCCCTGTATCTGCCCTGTTAGTATCAGGCTCTCCTTCCTCATTGCATGTCCCAGGAACATTAGCTGTCTCATCTTAATGCTCAGTATTAGTTTCCTTTTTGTTTTCATCATTTCTAGGACCTCATCATTTCTCACATGCTCGATCCATGATATTCACAGCATCCTTCTGTAGAACCACATTTCAGTTGCTTTAAGTTTTACCTTCATCTTTGATGAAGAACTGACAACACATCACTTCCATAGTGAATAACTGAACATTAATCCCGCCTTGATATTTTCTTTTGATAAACTATTGAGATTGAGAAAAACATCGTCAAAATGCCAGACATGTAATAACTTTTTAAAATCATGGTATTGTACTGAATAAATAAACTAGCATAGATTTACACATACATATAGCTAGTTAGATTCTTAGATACAGAGACACACACACAGGAATAGGTATTGGGTATTACAGTATTACTATTATATGTACATCTATCTATCTCTTAGCTTTACTGAATTTTATCTGCAAAATATATTTCATTGTATAAAAATTACTCTCCATTTTCAGACAGAGTGACTACATTACAACATTAGAATTTGCTGTTCAAATTGTGTCATGACTAGTGAATACTTTATCTACAATAGAAGACGAAAAGAGAATCAGAAGGAACCTAATTTTCAAGAAAAACGTCTCATACTCCGACATATACGGAAATTTAAACCTGAAACAATAGCTATTATATTTGCTGTCTCTTGCATTACCTCAACTTACAGTAACCAAATGGAATACATAGTAATAGATCTTAAAAACACGCACAACACGCACACTCGTACACGCACACGTATGTGCGTGTGTGTGCATTAGGTTTGTATGTGCGAATGTGTCTCTATATGCATACATATTGGCTTAAGGAAGAAAAATCGTTAACCTGAAAAAAATAAATTTTAAGTGGACATTTTAACAACATGATGACATTTATGTTTGCAGGCAACATAATGTATAGCATAATACATTAGCATATATATATATATATATATATATATATATATATATATATAAAGCTTGTGTTAACTCTTATCTTTCAGTTCCATTTAATGAATTATAAATGAAAAAGGACTCCGTGGTAATAAACTATCACATCAAAAGACGCAATGAATTGATATTAGATATCGTTTCAAAAGCAAATGTCATAAGTCAAAGCAAGCAGACAAAGTGGATTATGAATAGAGCGGAAATTATTTTGATGCATCCGTAAAAAATTGGATTCTTTGCAAAAGAAAAGCATTTTTACCGCGTGATTTTCCTGCTTTATATTTTAAATTTCTGTGGATCAGGTCTTAAAGGAAAAATGTGCATGTACGTACGTATGTCTTGTAAGCAAAATTGGGTAAATGCAACTGTTTTCAATGGTGGTGCTAACATGGATTCATCTTATCATAGATTTGAGCGTACTGGCGTTGTTCAAACCTCTGATAGTGCCAGATTATTCGGTTTCTTCCAAAATTTGCAGTTATGTTTTGGTCAGCATAGTTGCATTATTAACAGCAGGTGGGCTTTTTTAGTATTAATCAAACACATATGTCTCGGAACAGGTGTCTGCAACAGGCAGTTTTTTTTATTCACTCTAATGAAGAGCTGTGCTCGAAAAATAAGTAGTCGGCTATCATGTATGTATGTATGTATGTATGCATGTATGTATGTATGCATGTATGTATGTATGCATGTATGTATGTATGTATGCATGCATGCATGCATGTATGTATGCATGCATGTATGTATGTATGTGTGCATGTATGTATGTATGCATGTATGTATGTATGTATGTGTACATGTATGTATGTATGCATGTATGTATGTATGTATGCATGCATGCATGCAAGTATGTATGTATGTGTGCATGTATGTATGTATGCATGTATGTATGTATGTATGTGTACATGTATGTATGTATGCATGTATGTATGTATGCATGTATATATGTATGTATGTAGGCCTTATATTAGAATCTAAAATAAAATTGGATGTCCTGATGTGTTTATTTCTGGTTTTAATGAGTGTGTGCCAATGTATCCAATTTTGCTAAAATAGAGTTATGGAATAAGATATAAAAGTTCCAATTCTGTTAGGGTTGTACTTTGCTGTAGTTTTCTTTATGGCCTTCAAATGAAACTCGTATAAAGTCTCCATTAAATATCAACCAACAGATAAGATGCCGAGTATGACAAAGTGTTGCCAAAACAAATCTATTGTTCTCAATAATTCGCGAGTCACTGTAAGCAGATAATTGCGATTTTGCTGTGACCTCCCAGAGTAATATGCAACGTCTTATGGATTCCGTTTTGATGGCAGCACATTGACTGAAATCATTAGCAGGAAAAATCAAACAGTGGGGAACAATTAGCTTGAAAAAGATCACTTGAATATAACAACATGCTCAACAAATCCATTGCCAAATCTGCTGCTATGAAAGTCGGCTCCCTGTGCAGGGCCCGGAAATTTTTCCCACCTGAATCTATTCCGCACATATACAAATCTACCATCCGCCCGTGTATTGAATAATGCTGCCATTATCTGGTCGGGACCCCTGCTGCTCTCCTTGGGCTTCTTGACAAAATACAAAGGAGGATCTGTAACGTGGTTGATACTGACTTGGCAGACCGGCTGCAGCCGCTCTCTCACCGGCGTGATGTGGCTTCCCTGTGCCTCTTCTACAAGTACTTTCATGGCTTCTGCTCCGATGAGCTTAGATCACTGGTGCCGCCTAAGCAGGAATTTACACGAGATACTAGATTAGCAACTAGGTCCCACCCTTTTACAGTTAAACAAATAAGATGTAACCGTAAATTCTACTCCAACAGCTTCTTTTCTCGCGCTTCCCTCCTGTGGAACTCCCTTCCACAAGTCTGCTTTCCCGACAGTTACAATCTCCAGGTGTTTAAATGTAGTGTCAATAGACACCTCCTATCACACTAACTCCCAACTATTCTCAGAACACTTTCATCTACCCAACCCTCATTCTCGGTATCCTTACCCGCCTATCACCCACCCTCTGACATTTCCTATATTTAATCATCCTTTCTCCACTCTACGTAGCCCCCTGCGCAGTAGTGGCAGTGACATGCCTTGCTCGGGGTGAAACCGCTTATAAAAAAAAATGTCTACACTTAGCGAAGCATTTCTGTGCATTGACGTAAAGTGTGTGCAGAATATAGAAAAATCCCTGTATTTCGGTACTACTATAGTTATGATAAATATCATGGATGATGTAATCTTCACCCGAATCAAGTAGGACAGTAGTGTTTTCTGAAAAGTAGATGGAAATCTATGGTTTCCACATGACATTTTGATGCAGACGAACATGTTGTCTTCATTGTTATATGCATATGCAACACGAGTCACTTACAACAGACATATTCAAAGCTTTAAGCGATTTTACCAAATATGTCGTCTATGGGGAAAATGTATGCGTAACATTAATATCTTCGAATGTATTCAGTCTAGCGGTTTAGCCTCTCTGGTTTCTGTCCTGGTTGCGAAGGAGTAGTTATGTAGGCTAGATGAAGGAGGACATGACCAATAGAAGTTTATATACTGTGAGCTGAAAGAAGAACAATAACTAGAGCATGTTGAAATCTAAATATAAAGATTGCATCAAAAACACCCTAATGACAAGCCATCATTGTGTAAAGTGACTCGAAAAACATAGCTGTAGATTGTTCATACTGGAAGAAAATAGTGCACAATAATATAAGAAAATCGTATTGTGCATGTACAATTCAAGCGAAATATTCTTAATGGTCTTCATGTGAACTTCCATGAAAATGTTGCTATAATATTTTATCTAATGTATAAAGATTGTGGTAACGTCAAATTAGAGCTCGTCTAAAATCATTAAATACCTAGAAATGTCATTAATTATACGTTATGCGGTATTTATAACAGCTACTGCAAAAGACAGCCAACGTTGCCTCAACTGTGTAAGTGAATGTAAAACTCTAGCAAAACTAAAAAGCTATGTCCATATTTGAAGATAGATCAAGTGATGTGATTGTTCGAAATTGAACCATGTCCATCATGTGCGTATGCTGAATAGACACGTAAAGATTAACAAAACAAGTCTAATGATAAGAAAACATTGTCTCATGGTTAACAGCTTTGTAAAAACGTTTGCAAAAGTTTGTCCGTTTTCAAGAGCTATATGCATTCAAAATACATCTAAGTCTTAAATCAATGTATTGTAATTATGATGGTCATACTGGACATCGGGGTGGTTGCCATCAGCTATCTATCTATAAATTCATAACATTTAAGATATTGATCATACAATTCAACTCTTTTGTGTGTTTTGTTAAGTCAAGGATTTAATTCTTCAGTCTTTTTCTCTCTCTCTTCTTTATCATACACACACACGCACACAAATATATATATATATATATATATATATATATATATATATACCTAAGAAGACAAATCAAGTTCAGTATACAAACGAGCAGCTAGATCTATTCGTTGGGAACTAATACACGGAATAATCATTAACTGATGAGAAATTTATAACTATCTATGGGCAGCTAAAACAAAGATCGGGAAGGATACAATTAGGTCATTCTACCAGATAGAAGTGTAATATCGACTCCCAGAAACATCCCACCGAAGCCTATACATATAAATGCTCATCTACAGTTTCCGACTCATTATCCCGAGGAACATCAGAGATTAAGGACAAAATATTATCGTCTGACGAAACTATCGCTGAATCCTATGCCTAGACATATAAGGGCCAATCAATTTTTCACGTTTCATCCTCTCGAGTAATGTCCTTTGATTTGTGACAAAGTATTAATGTGTGACAAAACTAACGTCGAACACTGTGCCTAGATACATAGTAGCTCATAGACATTTCACCTCGCATCATCTCGAGTAAAGTTCTTTGATCTGGGACAAAATATTAATGTCTGAGAAAACTGAACTTGTACACTCTATTAGAAATGGTTCAAGACACGTTTGGATAAGACGAAAATTTTATATACCCCTACTACAAAAATATTATACCGACAGTTAAAAGCGATGATGGGAGTATAATGATTTGAGGTTGTTTTTCTTCTAGTGTTATGAGTGTTATTTCTCTTCCAGCGGCACTTGATCGAAAAAAATTAGACAAGACTATGTAGCGCAAAAAACAGAGCAAAATTCTTCCATCGTGGCTCAAACAAAAATAAGTAGGACTTTCAGAAAAGGTAACAATTCCAAGCATATTTCAGTGAAAACGAAATTTTCAATTGAAGAAAGTCTTGTGACCTAATCCGTCACCTGACCTAAATTATCAAGAAGCTCTGTCAAAAGAGTTCATTTGACAAATTGCTATATCTTCGGTACATTTCAGTTGATTTGTCAATAAGAGTGAGATAAAATTGGTGTTTATTTCTGCAAGAAGCTTTCTTAAAATCATTTCAAATATCTGACAGACGTCATATCAAATAAATGATATGACATTAAATATTGAATGCTGTTTTCTGATGAGTGTGCAAATGTTTTTGTATTATTTTCTGTTGTGCTTGTCAATATATTTATGTATAGACAAACATTTTCTTTAGTTCTTTATATATATATATGTATATATATATATATAGTCTTTTCGTTTACTTTTTATATATATATATATATATATAATAATGTCCTTTCGTTTACTTGATATTTATATATATATATATATATATATATATATATATATATATATATATGTCCTTTCGTTTACTTGATATTTATATATATATATATATATATATATATATACTAACCTTTCGTTCACTTGATATATATATATATATATATATATATATATATATAAAGTGTCTTGTCATTCTCTTTATATATATCAAATGTATTTCTTTCTCTTTATATATAGTCTCTTTTTGTTCTCTTTATATGTAGTAGCATTGCAAGTATTTACTATATTCAACTTATCTTTTAGGTTAATAGTAAAATAGTAACTTATCTTTTAGGTTAATAGTAATAATAGAAATTATCTTCTTAAAAACCTGTGTTCAAAACTTTAACATCAACATCAATCACATTTTTTATTTCTGTCTGTCTTTCTGTCAGTCTATCTCTCTCTCTCTCTCTCTCTCTCTCTCTCTCTCTCTCTCTCTCTCTCTCTCATATATATATATATAGGTGTGTGTGTGTGTGTGTGTGTGTGTGTGTGTGTGTGTGTGTGTGTGTGTGTAACTATTCTCAGAAAATTTGAGGAGAGGTATAGTATGATTTAAAATAGACGAGAGGAAAACTATATTTTGTTTTAGCTAACGTGTTCCGTCCACTGACGGACTTTGTCGACACCAGAAAACGAAATGAATTTTATTTTAATTAAAATATCTCCAAAAAGGCGTTGGCTACTGAACAAAACTCTAATAAATACTCATAAGATTAACTGAAAAATATTAATTTTTTAAAAATCGTCGTTTTTTATATTCGAAGACAATTTGTTAATGTGAATTAAATTATTTTAAGATGTTGAAATGAGAGAGATTAACCTCTTCTTCGGTTTTTGATATGTGTGTAGTGTATGTTGGCTTTGGAAAACATTCGTTTTATTAGAAATGGTGAGATTGAAAAAAAATCAAGTCGCAGTTTAATATTTTGATATAATTTGATGATGGCACTTTCAAGGATTTTTCTTCTGAGTAAATTATTTTCTCTTTTCATGCCAAAATTGTGACGGTATTTATTTCTGTGTGTGACCAGTGTATTTGCTAAATTGTTATTTCTGAGGTCTCTTTTGTGTTCATAGATACGTTTGTTTAATTTCTGCATGATTCTCTAATCTATTGTGAGGAACAGTTTTGCCAACCTATTTTATATATGTCTACTTCTGAGCTATTATTTTCATAGGTTTTTAGAGCTGATTATGTACATAATAGTTTTGGAGGTTGGTTATATGAAATAATTAGTTGTGAATAGTGCATATTATGGTGTTAGCAGGTAGTATTATGTATCTTTTACTGTTTAATTTATTATTGCAGATAATGTTATTTTTCTGTATTTTGGGTGCTTTTTTGCATGGCAGAATTTAAAAAACGTAGCCATGAAACAAATAACAATTTAACAAGTGCAGAAGAAAAATCATCGACACTGCCACCATCGAATATTGCCAAAATATTAATCTTCGGCCCGACGTTTTTCTAATCTCACTATTCTTAAAAGAACCAATACTCTTTAAAACTAGCATATACAAGAAACATCTAAAAGAAAGGAGTAAGCAACAACTTTCTGTTAGTAATATATATACACTAGTGAATAAGGAACGAAGAAAATAATTGTAAAGTTCAAAACATTAATTTAAAACAGTCCTCGATATGAAAATAGAGCAATGAGTATTTATTATTAATCATAACTTAGAACATGTACAAACTACAGACTACTACAAAATTGTACATTTTGTTTCGACATTGAAAAACAATGATTCATCGAGTAGTTAAAAATGATCATCATTATTAATTAACTGATGAGTCATTGTTATTTCAAAGTCGAAACAAAATATACAATTTCGTAGTAGTTTGTACATGTTCTAACGTATAATTTATAAATATATATATATATATATATATATATATATATATAGTGTATCGAGGCAGTAAGTAATTTTCTAAACATATGCTGTTAAATATAAGAGACAATGAATGTCTATTATGTTTAATCATGAGCCGTTCTAAACGTCGTATTTTTGCTTTAATTTCAGTTGAAAATAAAGACGAAAATTCTCCAACACTTGAATAATTATTTATTGATTTGACTACATGGTTTTGTTGTCATTTCGCGCTATCACGCGGTGTGACGTCATAAAACCGCATCGCAAATTTAAGAACTGCGTTTATTATTTTTGGTAACTATTGCCGTTACCAAGCGGAGTTTTATGTCAACATAAAATAAAATCGTCGGTGATGGTGAATGTTATAAAATTTCAGTCTAAACAACCTCTCTGAAGATGACTCATGTGAGCCGAAAGCTTAGAAGAAAATCAATAAATAATTATCTAAATGTTGGAGAATTTTTGTCTATATTTTCAACTAAAATTAAAGCAAAAATACGACGTTTAGAACGGCTCATGATTAAACATAATAGACATTCATTGTCTCTTATATTTAACAATATATATATATATATATATATATATATATATATATATATAATCATATCATCCCGAGCAAGGCGGTAACGCTACTGATGTGCAGGGGGCTACGTACTAGTGAAAAGATTGAAAAAGAGAAAGCCGGGAACCACGTCCTAAACAGGGAACAAGGGATGAGCCTCTTAACCTGTTCAATAGACGTGGGTGGAGGGTGGAGTGTGAACCGGGCGATAGATAGATCTATCTACTCCAATTAATATATATTGCGTGTATTTTGGCAGCATTTTTCATTAATACAGGTTTCATTGAATAATATAGACAAGTTCTGTCTATTTATTTTGTGTAAGATCCTTTTGTATGATCTGATTAGCTTGATAGTGTTGTCATGGAAAGACGACAAGAAATCGCAATAATTGTTGATTTTTTTTTTATCAGGTCTGAGCTTTCGGCTTACATAAACCATTATCAAAGGATGAACATTTAATATTCAGTGAATATGGAACATTTCTATTATTAACAGAGTGAAGTTATACAGAAAAAATGAAATAGGTTCATTTATTGTGTCGCGCGTGCCTGCAGGCCGAGAAAGAATGGTGGTAGTGGGTTTTTGGTCAATTGAGTGTATAGTGGCATGAGGAATTGGTCTGGGAACTGCTGCTACTATGGTGTAGGGGGTAAGTATAATAACTATTACCTCTCCCGTCGATTATAGGCATTGAAGTATGTTAGTGGAGGTGTCGAAATTTATTTTATTTAGGCTAGGTTTAAACTGTTTGATGTAGATAGCTTCTAGAATTTTAAGTTTTCGTTTATTATTTTCTTGTATATACGTATTTTCAACAAGTGTTTTCCTAAGAAGTGTGTGTTGATAGCCGTGGTGTTTTAAATGTCGGAATATGTTAGAATTTTCATTTAAGTGCAATGTAAGTCTCCGCGAAAGCGAGTTAGTTGTATGTCCAATGTAGGTATTATTTAGTTTGTTAGAGATACATTCTCGATAGGGGCATTTGAATTTATACACTACATTGTTTTTTTGCAACTCGCTAACGGTGGGGGAGGAGTCGTTGTGGACGATTGAGTTGGATGTTGTGGATTTAGCGTAATATATGATAAATTTAATTCTTTTGTTGGGGTCTGTCGGATATATATATATATATATATATATATATAAAACTGTCCATTTTAAAATACCTATAATTTACTTATTAACTATTATTTTTTCAAGAAATGGATTTGAGAGGAAAGCTTTTAGCAAGTTTTAGTTAAAATTCTATATGGACAACAGATCTCGCTGTTATGTTCACATATCATCCAAATATCAACTAAACGGATTTCACAGGCGACTCACGTGAGATGAAAGACGTAACTTCTCGCATTTGCACTTTAAGTTATTCTGAATTCCTTAGTTTGGTATCGTACACTTGCTCCATTAAACAACCCCAAAGACAAAATTCACATCTTTCATGAAAATCAAATCTTCAACATTCTCCTAAGCACTAATAATTGACCAGATTATTTTATCTCATAGCATGACAAGGTAGCTTTCAGCATTAGTGTAATCGTGAAGAATGAATGAATCCACAACCCTCTCCGAAATCATCCCACACTGCAACGTTATTTTTGGACGATTCTGCATCTTTTCAGAGATAACAAAAGGATCTTTGTCTGCCCAAAAGAAACAGTTGTGGCGGTTTAGAAATCCATCGATGTGAAATACCTTTTTATCACTATAGAGGATATTTTGAAAGAGATTTGACCAATATACATACCAAACCAGCATATTCTCAAACTCCATGTGAATGCCAGAGGGAAAAGAATTGGCAGTAGTGTAGCTTCTAAGGAAGCCATTTAAGCTTGTTCTTGAGCACAATTTATATTGTTTGAAAAAAGAGACTATTTTCCCCTCCTGCTTTCCGAATTCACTTTTTTGGGATACGTGTAAACATTTTTTAACTGCTTACACTGTTTCCTGGATTTGAAAGAGGGATCTCTTCTTTCAGTATCAGCAACAAATCCAGTAGCTATGGGTTTTGCATGAAAATTCTTGATGGTTGTTGTCTCAACTTAGCAGGTACTCTTCTAAAAAACTACTAATATCTTTTCAATGGAACAAAAGATTTCCAAACATCATAACGTGCCACAAGCTGGACACGCTCTCTCAAGCGAAGATGTTCAACTGTGTTTGCAGGGTTTACAAATTACAAACAAAATAATCAATTTGAAAAAACTTAAAATTTTCGTACATAATTCAAACATAAAAAACTGAGACAAAGTTTATAATGAGTAAATAATACGTTATAATTATATCAATTAGAAAGTTACTTATCTATCCTCTTATATATATATATATATATATATATATATATATATATATATATATATATATATATATAATCACTTCACCCCAAGCAAGGCATTCCACCGCCACTATTGCGCAAGGGGTTACATAGGGGAAGGTAAACAGAAGAGTGGTTAGATATAGGAAATGTCAGAAGGATGATGATAGACGGGTAAGGATACCGAGACTGAGGGTTGGGCAGATGGGAAGAGTGTTTGAGAGAATGGATGCGAGTTAGTGTGTTAGAAGTTGTCTATTGACCTTACATTAAACTCCTGGAGATTATAGCTGTCGAGGAAGCAATTATGTGGAAGAGAATTCCACAGTCGGGAAGTGCGAGAAAATAAGCTGTTGGAGTAGAAATTGCGGTTATATTTTATCGGTTTCACTGTAAAAGCGTGGGACCTAGTTGCTTATCTAGTATCTTGTGCAAATTCGTACCTAGAAGGCACTAGTGATCTAAGTTCATCAGAGCAGAAACCGTAAAAGTATTTAAAGAAGAGGCACAGAGAAGCCATGTCACGCCGATGAGCGAGAGACTGCAGCCTGTCTGCCAAGTCGGTATCGATCACATTACAGACTCTCCGGTGTATTTTGTCAAGAACTCCGAGGAAAATAGCAGGGGCACCCGACCAGATGTGGCAGCAGTATTCAATGCACGGGCGGATGGTAGATTTATATATGTGAAGGATAGATTCAGACGGAAAAAAACCTCCAAACTCTGCACAGAGAACCAAGTTTCATAGCAGCGGATTTATCAATGAATTCGATATAGTCATTCCACTTGAGGTCCGCTGAGAGTGTGAAACCAAGGAGGCGTAGTGTTTTACTCTCTGGGAGGCAAGCCTGTTCCATGCTAATGGGAGGTAGGTGCGATTGTCTATGATGGTTAATTGATAGCAGCTTCGTTTTAGAAACATTAAAATTTATGAGCCATTTCTTACCCCAGTCCACTACGGATTGGAGGTCCTTTTCAAGCTCGGCTGCGAGGTTCGCTTCATCGCCCACGCCAGATTTTTGATCAAGAGTAAACTGTGGTGTCATTGGCGTACATACCTACTTGGGATCTTATGGTATCAGGGCGATCATTAATGTAGATCATTAATGTAGATCAGAAAGAGCGTAAGGACCTAGGATAGAGCCTTGATGGATACCCGCGTTCATATGGTAGTTCTAGGAGGCATGTCTATTTAATACCACCTTCAATGTACGGTTAGAGAGGAAAGACTGGATTATATATAAAAACGTTTAGTTAAAACGACCGACAAAGAAGTTCTTTTAAAATTTTAATTTAATTTTCCCAGAATTCTTACTTGTTTCATTTTGCCGGAGATAAAGAATGAAAAAATGTTCCATTAATTTCGACTTTTTAAGTGCTTTCAGCTTCGTCACAGGCCATTTTCAAGGATGTTTTTTCCGGTGTTGTTATATTTTCATTTTTAACTGTAATGTAATTTTTTCTTGTTTTTTGCTTTTTGAAAAGGAAAGTTTTTTTAAAGCTGTCACGTGGTGCAATAAAATAAATAGGGCAATGAAGAACATTTATTAAAACGCAAGTTACAAGAACCCTTAAGAATAATTTTGGTTGAAAATGCAAAGATACCAGTTAAATCACAATATCAGAGGCACCTCGCTATAAGAGAGGCACTATATATTAAACAGTTTTCTCTTACCAACAAACAGTGGAAATGGTGTTTTGAACGTTTGTAAAAAATAGACAGACACTCACACGATGCCCGCCGTACGCAACACGTGACAGCTTTAAAAAACTCTCCTTTTCAAAAAACAAAAAACACTAAAAACAGAACAAAAATACAGTCAAGAATCAGAACATAACAACACCGGAAAATTAGCATAATTGAAAATGGTCTGTAAAGAGGCTGAAAGCGCTTAAAATGTCAGGAACTTTCCTTATCACCAGCAAAAATGAAACATGTAATAATACTGGAAAAATTAAATAAAATATTAATAAAATCTTCTTTTTAGGTTGTTTTTAACAAAATATTTCAAAGGAAATTTTTATGTACACACACACACACACACAGACACACACACACACACACACACATATATATGTATATATATTGTGTATGTAAGCGAGCATCTTGGTCTACGGGCTACGAATTTACCTGAAGAGACTGGCGTGGTCGAAACCTAGGTAGCAATTAAGCGGTGTCTTTTGTCTTAATATATAAATAGGTACCATCATTGATTTGTTAAATGTTTAGCGTACTCTGATGAAAAATGTCCCAGACTTAATAAAACCAATTTTTTATCGTGAAAGTTTGATATTATTATTAAGAGAAAAGAACAAAGACTTTTTTTTATTAAATTATGTTTTTGATCCTTGGAACATTCAAAATTATGTTTAAAAATCAGTTTTTTTGCGTCAATATAAAAATTTTTTAGCGTCTTTCTTCTCAATAAAAACATATTGAGTTGAAAATTCTTCCAAAAATTATATAATTATTCCAAATAAATCAAATTAATTTAGAAAAGTTTTTTTTAATAGTCTTGGTAAAACTTTTATGTATATGTTACCCTAACACATTTATTTAGTTTTAAGAAATTTGAAAAAAGTATTTTGTGCTACTAATTTTTATATTAGTTAAAGGCAGAATTCCTTGAAGAATTTAAATCAATTTGATTTTTGCAAAACACTAACAGAAATGACTGTTTCCGTGTGAAACTGTCTGAAGGCAAGATGCTAAATTTGAATCGATTACATTGCAGATCTTCCACTGGATTTTGTCAAGAATTTCAAGACAAATAGCAGGAACATCTAACCAGATATGGCAACAGTATTCAATGGACAAATGAAAGATAGATTTATATATGTAAAAGATGAATTCTGATTATAAAAGTTTTCTGGCCCGACAGAGTGATCAAAATTTCCATTCAGTAGATGCAGCTATAGATTCAATGTAATCATTCTACATGAGGTCGTTGAGAAAGTGAGACCAAGAAAGTGCAGTGTGTTGTTTCTAGGAGAGTAGCGTCATCCATAGAAAAGTTTCTCTTTGGTGGTTAAAGAAGAACAGATTCGTTTTGGTCGCATTAAAATTAGCGAGCCATTTCCTACCCATTCCATCACAGATAGCAGCGAGGTTAACGTTGTCAGCCACGGCTGGTTTTATATTGAGACGGGGGTAAATGGTGGTTTCATCTGTATAGATGCCTACTTAGGAACTGATTATATCAGGAAGATCATTCATGAAGACCAGGAAAAGTGTAGGGACCTAGGATAGAGCATTGGAAGACGTCCGCATTCATATGAAAGGATCTATATTTTTACCGGCTCAAAATGACCTTTATTTCACGATTGGACAGGAGCGATTGGATTAAATCGAAGAATAGTTCAGAAATGCCATAACCCTGTGGATTTTGCAGAAGGCTATCATGATAAACCATGTGAAACTTTTTTCGAGATATCTAGATCAACAGCACGTGCTCTGCCGTTCTTATAAAGAGATTGATATATAAATTAAATGACTACTAGCGCACCAACGGAAAACTGGAAGCCATATTGTTTGTCAGAAAGAAGGTTGTGAGATGTGAGATGCGTAAGTATTTCAGCATTGATAATAACTAGAATAACTTGCCAAAAACAGGTTAGAGGTTGATAAAGCAATAAGGTTAGATGGATGAACAGAGTAGGACTTTCCGTAAGAAGGGAAGCAGAAATCAGTGAGGCAATACTTACGAAGTTTGGAGTGAACAGGGCACATTTCTTTAGAACAATGACTGGAATTTCATCGCCTCCGTTTGTATTATGGAAGGTAAGCTTAGAAAATTTGTTAGAGAGTAAAAACGGATTTATAAGAATCAGGAGAATCTCAGTTCTAGGTGAGAAATTGTGTGTGAGTACTCCAGACTCCAGTGTAGAGTTGAAGAAAATTGGCGTATAAAGCACTCAACCTTGTCCGTTGTGTATGAAAGGACCTAAAATTGATGGAATAAGGAAGGGGCCGAAGGTTTGATGTTGTTCTGCAAACTTTTGCAGAGCCACCGGTATTCTTTGGAACCAAACTTGCAAGTTGTTATCGACTGCCTCATTCTATCAGAAAACAGCTGCTTAGCGTTATTTAGGACACGCTTGCATTCATTCCGAGCAGAGACAAAAAGGCGCCTATTGTTGACAAATGTATCGCTTCGGTAAAACTGAAATAGTGATTCCTGTGGGCCATGGTGGCCGAGCAAGTAGGAGAGAACCAAGGAGATGGACAAGGTTTAAGTCGGAATTTCCTGGATGGGATGAAAGTTTTGATGCTGGTTTTCACCTAGGAAGAAACCCCAGCGGCAACAAGGAAACTGATAACTTTATTTCAAGGGACATCCGGAACGCTCTTTGATAGCAGTAACATATTCTGCTGGTATTAGGTATCTTGAAGAAGAGAGAGTAGAAAGAGATATAAATATGCACCAGAGCATGATCAGAATTGCCGAGATCGCAGAGTTGCTTGGCATAGTGATAGAAGTAAAAAAGGAATCAAGAAGGAAAGTATGCTCTTCAGGTTTACTGAGGAAACACGATGAGAAAATCAACCACTTGCTTGACAGACTGAGTGATTAAAAAGTTCAAGGTTCATTTTCTACTATTTTTAAAAAAATTTGGAATATTTTAGTATGTGCTAAAACCTACCGAATTTGGTAGATACGAGTGTTCATACACGTGATTATTAAGAAATAAAATCGATAACTGTAATGCTAATTTGCCCATGTACACATAAACTCTTCCAAACTATAAAACAGTTACTGCTTTGTGAAGGGAGTCTATTCGAGATGAGGCTGAAATACGAGTCACCTCTCAGTTGCGTCTCTGTCATCGGGTAGAGTGCGGCTTAGTTGTATGTCTGTCCGAGGACGGACATGCAGCTAAGAAAAATTATACTGTTGGATGCCAAACCCCAGGCGTATATCTCCCCAAGCTATTTACCTCTTCTTCTGGAGGGGGTGAGTTTATTTCCCTACCCCTGAGGTGTCCCTAAAATGAGAAGTACCGAGGGAGTAGGGGGGTTTATGGTATTGTCGATAAACCCACTTAAAAACTGAACTTGTGTTTCATCCGTTGCATGATGGTTGCAATAGTAAATATTAAGGCTATTCTAGCAGATAGCTCTGACACCCGGACCAAATACAGTCACGCTGGTGATCATCTCATGATGCATATGTTTGTAATATTGTCCTTTGTTAATATATTCGTTTAATTGTTCCGTCTTTGTGTCTTTAATTTGGCTCCTAACAAGGCCACAACAACTTCGTGACGAGGACTCTTAAGGACCCTTTAGAACCCCAGAAGAACTGCGTAGAAATTGTCAATATTGATTCAACATTGGACGCACGGAATTCTGTTTTTCGTCATACATTATTCTATTCAATAGTACTTGGCAATTCAGAAAAGGAAACTGAATGAAAAAACAAAAATATAACTCACTTACACTAAACTTGAGCGCGAGCCGCTAACCTACGTTTTTCGGGAGAAAAAAGCACTCGTGATTCCCTGAATGAGTAAGAAATAAAGTTATTTTTATTCACTTCAATTAGTTTTTATTTCGGTTTACTAAAGTTTTTTTTTTAATTTTATCCGGTTGAATCCTAAAAAAAGTCATGGATAAACATGGACGAATGTAAATCCGCCATGCTTGAATTTCTTAAGTTCCAACTCGAACAGCAAAACGAACGGGAACTTGAATGGCAAGAGCAGAAGCTTGAGCAGCAAAAAAGAGTGGATAAACTTCAGCGGGAGACTTAAAAAGAACGATTGCAAATTCAAAAGCAAACTGCTAAAGAACGGATTGAATTTCAGAAACAAACAGAAATCAGACATAAATATTCGAAGAAATTCTAATTAAAACTCAACAACAGCAAAGAAACTTATTTAAATTGGTAAACAGGGGACAAATTCTTGGAAACGAAAATTCAGTCACACAAAATAAGATCTGACAACTTTCGCCTCCTATTTTCGAAGATTCGAGGATTTACACGTCACAGATTGCATAAATTGGTCGGATTCTAATAAGGTTTGCCCTCTTTTTCAAAAACTGGGCACCATAGAGCACATCAAATTTGTGAACTATATTTTACCTCGTAAATCAAGCGAACTGACATTTACTGAACCGGTTAAATTTCTTATAGAAATTTTAGTCCGAAAATTTCACTCTTTCATAAGAGATGGAAGTGTATAAATTTAACCAAATAGTAAGGTCAAGATTACACTACATTCACGTCTGTCGTGAACAAGCATTGCGACGATTTAAAAACTTTCAGAATTGAGTGCGAATAAGTTCTGAATAAATCAGCCAAACCTTACTCGCCAACAAATAGTGGAAGACAGTGATAGATTTATAAGCATACGCTAAAATTCGAAAAATATCGAGGAATCTAGCATAGTTCACATAAGAAAAGTACGCCAAAAGATAAAACAAAATTCAGATAGCTTTGACAGCCGGATCAAATACAGTCACGCTGGTGATCTCATGCTTTTAATACTGTTCTTTGCTTTTAATACTCTTCTTTGTTAATATATTCGTTTTACTCTATTCCGTCTTTTTTGTCTTTATTTTTGGCACCCAACAATGCCAAAATAATAGCTGTAGCAAATTTAAAGCCAAAGTATCTAAAGTTCAATAAAACATTAGATTACGAAGAGAATTTTCCTAAATTTTAAATTTTGCTGGGAGCTTAAAAATCAAATAAAGAAAGTGCTTACGTTATACTATGACACTATTTCCGGCGGGGATACTTTCTTTTGTTTAGTTTAGTACAGTGGAGAGAGAGGAATTAATTAGTATTATTGGTTGTGCTTTATTGTAATTCGCGATGTGAGCTTATGTAAAAAATAATTTTAATACTATCATATACTTGTAAAATCCGAAGAATAGAAAAATTTACTATTTTAATACTATCATGTACTTCTAAAATCCGGGTAATAGAACAATTAACTATTTTTGGGAAAGAAAGGTGGAAATATAATTATTTTTCTTTCGTGTTCGAAGCGGATTATTTTAGGTAAAGCTAAAGTTTTATGAGTAGCCAAAACAAAGTATCAGGATTGGTTTGATCGGGTCAGGCGGAGTTAAATTCCCTCAACAGATGTTCCTTGAAAACAGAAAATTTGTGGGAAATTGAAAAATGATGTAATCGAAAGAAAGTGAGCTGGTGATTTTTCATTCGTCGAGTTACCCACTTTCGCAAATCGAGTGGGTGGAAAACAATTTCATTTGTCGAAGGCTTCGAGTCAGCTAGATCCCTCGAGAGGATTGGAGAGGGTTATAAAAATAGAGACTCAGTGAGAAAAATCAGTTTTTTTTAGTAGCTGTGAGAAGCTGTGAGTTGTTTTCAGTGCAGAGTCGGAGTGAGTCCCTGGAATTATAATCGAAATGTAACGAATGTGGAAAAAGGAGCCATGACCCACGGCCGGTCGCTTACCACAGAACTTATGGCTAAAGAGTTAACGTCGAATGAAGCCTGCCGCCGATTAACTTAAAAAGTTAATTTGGAAATATAAATCCCGAAAGAACGTTATTGTTTTTTTAATCACGGGAGAATTGAAAATTCTGATTCCTCGAGCGTTCTACTTCGGTAAACTCCGTTAAACTCCGATAATGACCAGAAAGAACTTTGTTATTTTAGAAGTTGCATAGAGAATTGACAGCCCTGAGTATAGAGAAAATGTAAAAAGACTGTCATGAAAAGTTAATAAATACGTGAAAAGACTTTAGTGAAAATTTGAAGAGCTCTGTTTACTTTAACGAAACTTAGAAAAGATATTTTTATTTAAAGATTGAGTGCTCTGATATTTTAAAACTCTCTCTCTCTCTCCGTTGTAAACCGGCATTCCGACAAATGTATTATCATTCTAACAAACGTATTGTCTGCTCTTGTGAAAAAAAAAGAAAATATTGTTGTTTTTTTTTTATATAAAGACATTCGTCGTAACTCTCCAGGCGTGTTCGACCTCATTCATTTATTTTATTAATTTTTCTCTTTGGTGCCATATTAATTTTTCTAACTACAAGTGTACACCAGTGTTCGGACTGGCTCTAATAGTAATACTACTACTAAAATTGCACGACGCGACCTCTGGAATCAATTCACAACGTGGGACAGTAGCGCGTTGTTGCAATAGACGTCTTGTAAATCAGATTTTGTGACGACGTCCACGGACGGAATCGCCACGACTAGTAACAGCAACCGAACAAATCGGCCAGCCGGGTGACAATGTCACAACTGGTGCCGTCACGACCGTCGACGAGAACGAGCGTCGCAAATAACGAGCCAGCCCCAGGCGAAAGTGTTACAATACTTTTCAATTAGTTTATGCGTATATATATATATATATATATATATATATATATATCACATTATATGAACGTTGGTTTTTCATTAAAACGGACAACACATCAAAACTTTAAATACATATGTGCCACAGAGTTTTAAAAAATTTTACTATCTTTGAAACCGAAAGTAAGTAATATTTTTTCAAATCAGATTAAACTTTAAATGCAATAATATTCCTCAAACAAAATTTCAGAAAAATATATTTTATTTTTTGAAAGATTGTTTTTTGAATAAAGAGATTTACACTGCAATTAGAAATATATAACGTTGGCGCTAAAATCACTTTTCATAATTTAAAAACGAAAACGCTTTATAATCACTTAGCTTGAAATTAAAACTCAAATAAAAGCTTCAAGAAGGATTTTTCATTCTTAAAATTTAATTACTTAGGTATTAAGAATCGATGCCGGTGCTTATATATAAATATATGTAATCGCGAATATGTTTAGTGTTTTATCGATATAACCATTTCTCACATTCTTCGTGTTCGGGTAGAACAATTATTTTTTCCTAAGAATCTTAAGAATAAATTCAGTATTTTTGTTATTCTAACTAAACCAAGACTTAATCTTCACTTCATGTATTCACCTTTTAAAAAGAATTTTGTTATTACTTATCACTGTATAGCTTTTTCTTTCGTTTTATTACGGAAATTAACGAATTTTAACGAAACTTGGTTATAAACAACCGACAATTTGAAATGAATTGTTTGAACATTATTTTTTATCGATACTCGTATTTAAGTAGATATTCTGTTTTTAATTTAAACAGTATTATATATTTATATCTACTGGCCTGATTATTTACGAGAAATTATTATTACGAAAATGTGTGTCATTCGGCAGGATTCGAACCTGCGACCTCTATCCACGTAGGGGAAGCTACCATGTGATCTGGCACGTCTTAGATCTCTCGATCACGAATGACCATTAGTCTAAACGAGGTTTTAATTAAGCCTATATAACACAATTTTCGATCTATCGTAACAACCATATCTGCTCTGAAATGTATCGTAATAACAAATGTAAACATGTTACGGAAATTAACGAATTTTAACGAAACTTAGTTATAAACAACCGACAATTTGAAATGAATTGTTTGAACATATATGCACGTAGATTCTACTAAAATATAAATTATAGTAACAAATAAAATGAAATGCTTATTTATCTGTTCTTGTTACGTGAATTTCTTAGAGATACTAGAAGAATGTCAGATTATACAGTATGTCAGTATGATTAAATTTAAATAAGTAAGAATACAAAAATACTCACGCATGCATACACACACACACACACACGCGCACACACACACACACGCACGCACGCACACACACACACACGCACACACACACACACACACACACACACACATATATATATATATATATATAGTGTTTAATTGGGATAATGTTTGCGCCAAGGTAGTCATTTTTTCAGTGGTTTTACTGATAAAATACTTTGGTAGGCAGGTTTTTTTATCGTAAAATGTTCGATATTGACGTGAAAATAGAGCGTTACTAAACACAACTTCACTTTAACTAACCACGTTCATGCCAACTTAGAAGTTTTGAGAGGACACCGTTAAGATTTTTTCTCTCGTCAGGGCTGATTTGCAACACTACCTCTGACGAGTGAGAACATCATAACTGCCTCCTTATGAAACTTCGAAATCGGTATGAACCTACTCAGTTAAAGTGACAATCACATTGTATGTATGTATGTATGTATGTATGTATGTATGTATGTATGTATGTATGTGCGTGTGTGCAATATTTATAGTTATAAGAAGAAAATTAAAACTGAAGGTGTAATTACTTAGCAAGAATAAATCTAAAGAAATTTTGGTGCATTCAACCCACAAGTTATGTAACTATTTCTTACTGCTTTTTTTCAATTTCTAAATTAAATTTTGACCCTTCAGATCAAAACTGTGGATAACCCAAGACACACATATCTTTCCACGCACATACATATGTATATATGTGTATATATAGAACAATGATAGGATTTTCCCTTTCCCGAAAATAAATAATTACTCTAAATAAATTACTTTTTACATCTGGCCACCTAACTCTCCAGACTGCAACCTCATTGATTATTCTGTATGGGGCGCAGGTAAGCAAAAGACCAACAAAAATACTTGTAATCCCAAGACAGACTGAAGGCAAGGATTGTGGCAGCATCCACTAACTTAAACACGGATAGCACCCAAAAGCAATACTGGAGATTCCGAAGTCATCTGAAGGCTGTGGTTGAATCCAATGTCGATTTAATTAAATAATTTTACTCTTTAGTATTTCAAGATATTTTGTGTCATTTGTGAAAATATATCTGTTAAGAAGAGATGTCAGTGATATATTCATTTTTTCGTAATTTAGACAACAATTCATGGAACGCAACTTATACAGAGAGGATATTCGGCATTGTATTAAAAAACAACCACGTTAACCTTTCGTTTGGCTGATTCATATTTCAGTTATATATTTAACAGTTTGTACTGTTATATATATATATATATATATAAAGTGGTCATGAATTATAATCTATTTCAATGAACTAACTAGTTCCTTTCTTCAGACCACGTTTTGTTTTGGTATAAGTATTTTATCAGAGTAGGGTTTTGTTTTTTTTTACCAAAGTGGGAATCAAGTAACATGCCCCAGAATAGAAATCTTTATCTTTATCTTGCAAGAATTGCCAAGTTTAGAGGGGGAAGTTAACTGGCAGAATGATCGACCATAAATCCATTACACGCTTAATCACAAGCACCCAAATACGTATACACATATATCCATATAAATGAACATATATACGCATACCCACATAGGCATATACCCTCTTATACATACTTACTCGTATATAGATACAATTGTGCCTACATATACACACATTCATCCATATTCACATATAAATGACATATTCACGCACTCACTATGAAGAGCAGACATACACGCATATAATTAATACTAACACATATTTTCGTAACTAAACTTACATAACATATGAATACCATTTACGCATACATGTACTAACATACGCATACACATACTTACACACACAAAAACATATATGCATATACACATACATGCATGTATATACATATATGTATACACGTGCGCAAAACCTTCTACATATGCAAATAATTTTTTTATCTATACACACTCGCTTTTCGACATTCATGTAACTACCTATGAAGACAAAATTTATGTGTTTACACAAAATTAATGCCAGCATATATATATATATATATATATATATATATATATATATATATTCATCTATACACATAAAAAGGGGTTTCATATTAAATTACATTCATAATACAAAGTAGTTATACACATAGACCGGCATATATATCAAATACATCGGAAACCAAAACCACAATTTTCTCAATTCGCAAAAATTCTCTAAGAACAATTTACACAGATTGGGAAGTGAATCTATAAAAGTTATGCACACATACAGGAATATATTTTAAATGCATAGGGAATCTTAACAACAGTTACTTCAATACACAAGAATTATCAGAGGATAATTTACACAAATAGGAAAGTCAAGTCACAAGTGTTATATAGTGGGATTATATGAATTCAAGTACCAACATATATATTCTTGAGTATACAGATCAACAAAGAAGGATACTTTCAATTCCGTGCATAATACAAAATATTTGCATACATATATTGGGATATATATACATTACATAGTAGATTTCCACTTTCATTTCTTCAATAAGCAAAAGCTTCTAACGAATGCTTAACGCAAAGTGGAAATGAACCAGCAGGCATAATGTAATGGTGTAAATTTGAAGTTCTTTTTAACAGGTAATTCAAATTTATTTTTGGGGCAATATTTAAAAGTGATTTAATTTATCTGGTTCAATAATTGGCTAGTTTCTCTGAATTTGATAATGCTAATTTTTTCGTTTAATTACATCAATTTCTGAAGATGTTAGGGGTATGAGATTAACCTATGGCCTTCCATTCAATCTGTGGGAAGAGATTTCTGTTTTTTAATTCCCAGAAATGTTTAGAAAGATCGGTTTGATATTTTAGGTGGTGGTTTAGAGGAAGATTAGTAATGTGTGTATGCGTATGTATGTTCATATATATGGATACATGTGCATACGTATTCATGTGCTTATGCGTAGGCGTGTAATGGATTTATGGTCACTGATTTTGCCCAGTGATTGTTTTCTTTCTTAACTTTAGTGGCCCTTGGAAGATAAGGCTAAAGATTTCTGTTCTGGGCCACGTTACTTGATTTTCATTTCGGTAAAAATCTTTTGGATATTCTGAGAAAATATTTATACTAAATAAAAAGTGATTTGAAGAGATGAACTTATTAGTTCATTGAAATGGATTATAATTTATAACCACTTTAAAAGAGTTTTCCTTTATGTATATCATATTGCTCTGGATAATGGCCATTGAGCCCTCTATACAGATCTACCGCTTATTATGTTATATGAAATAAAGATTTCTAAATCATCCTCGCCGTTCATGGACTTGAAATCACTATCTATCTATATATCTACCTCTATCTCTCTCTATCTCTCTCTCTCTCTCTCTCTCTCTATATATATATATATATATATATATATATATATATATATATATATATAATGAATTATTTTGAACATTATTTTTACCGATACTCGTATTTAAGCAGATATTCTGTTTTTAATTAAACAGTATTTTTATATTTATATCTACAGGCCTGATTATTTCCGATAAATTTTTATTACGAAAATGTGTGCTATCCAGCAGGATTCGAACCTGCGACCACTATTACATAGGGGAAGCATACCATTTGATCTGGTTCCGTCTTGACCACTCGACCATGGATAGCCTCTTGATCAGACGATCAATGATCACATTTTCGTAATAAAAAATTATCGTAAATAATCAGGCCGGTAGATATAAATATAAAATACTGTTTAATTAAAAACAGAATATCTACTTAAATACGAGTAAAGGTAAAAATAATGTTCAAAATAATTCATTACAAATTGTCGGTTGCTTATAACCAAGTTTCGTTAAAATTCGTTAATTTCCGTAACATGTTTATATATATATATATATATATATATATATATATATATATATATATATATATATAGGCAGAATATCTTTAAACATAATTCACTGAATACTATAGACATACTGTGTCTACTTATTTTCATACTAATCCATTCCAGTAGATTAAGTAGTTTTTTGAAGTTAAGATAAAATTCATCAATAAAGATGCCATAATATTTGTTAACTCGTGTACTTCTCTTTTCTAAGATCATTTTTAGGTGTAAATTACAATTAAAATCTTACTCTAACTACGACACAATTTGCATTCCGTTGTGATAGTGATTTTAAAAACAAGCATCAAGAAACTGATAAGAGCACTGCAATCGTCAATACACAAATAAGTAAATGCAATAAACCAATACTATTCAATCAAAGATATATATATATATATATATATATATATGTGTGTGTGTGTGTGTGTGTGTGTGTGTGTGTGTGTGAGAGTGTCTGTGTGTGTATGTCTGTGTGCATGTGTGTGTTCTTTTGTACATATATGTAATAGTACAATATTTAACGATATAGAATTATTTCCGCATTTTCACATTAATATTAATGTTTAGTATGAAAACATTCTGCTGTATTCTAAATAACAGGAAATATATTTAATAGTGAATATTTAGTAGTATTCTTTAGTTTTGATGAATGTCATATCTCTTTTTTTTGTTTTTTGGTTTCTCTGTTATGCTTCAGTCATACTACAACCAGAATCACTTTTCCTAATTTTAACACTATTAATATCAATAATAATGATAGCATTCACTGCGATCTTCGTAACCAATAATATAATGATTACAATCATCATTATCATCAAGAATAGGAGTGATAAGAACAAAAATAATATTTGTATTGAGTGTCCGATATACTTAACACATATATTTACTTCAGTTCCCTGTGGGTGGTTAATAGCCAGTAATAATTCTGTTTGATCTTCAGCTGAATTTTAAAGTCTATTTGAAATACGATTCCTCGTCCCCTAGGATGAGGCGAGACCAGAACAATGGTGCCATCGCGAGGCAAATATCTGCCTATACAATCTTAAATCTGTCTGCTACAAAGAGCTTGTCAAATAAATTTGTTCATCTTTATAACTGACGTTTTAATCGAACTGGTCTCGATCATGATCATCATCATTATTTTCATCATCGTTAGGATTTGTTCTTTTGTTTTGCGATTTTGATTACACGTGGTTCTGTTAGAAATTTTGCAGATTAAGATCTTCTGATAGGTTCCAGAACTGACCCAATCATGTGTAAAGTCTGATGGATTGTTCGTTGAAGATCCTCATGGATGAATTCACAAATATTTTCGAAATTTTCCGGTTTTCTGCTGATAGCTTTTCTACTTCAACCAACACGTGACTGGCCTTGAAATGAGGATGTCACACACACACACACACACACACACACACACACACACACATGCACACACACACACACACACAAATTATTCCGCCTAATGTATGTTCACGAAATGGCTACCAAATAATTTCGAATACCGTATCAACATTTAATGCAGTACTTTGCTCGTATTTTTAAGTAATTGTGAAGTTCACAGAGCCTTTCCAACACAACGTTATTAAAATTCACTTATCATTGAACTTTAGTAGATGAAACGAAACGTGTTGTCGAACTCACTCAGTAGGTTTGGTGCCAACGAGTATTAGCAGTACATGCATCTTATTTTAATTATTTTCTTTGTTTTTAATCAAATTATCCTGTCTCTTAATACTCTCCTTAGGATTTGAATTGCACCTTTGGCCATCCCAATATATCTTTCGTATCTCAGTGTAAGATATTAAAATCTTTGTGCTAGCTAGATTTTAGTATTGGCGAGCTTTATTTTCCATGATCGGTTCATTTTGTTTGATTGTTTGTTTTTGTTTTTTGTTTTTTGTTTTTTGTTTTTGCTGATAACCATGCATTCTTTTTTTTGTAGTTTATGCTTAGTCCTTTCTTCTTGCTGTCCTTCGCTACATTCTGTGGGATTTTTGCAGTTTTATTTTTGTGTCTGCTGGCAATTATCAAACGAAAATGTACATATACAATTTTTTTTTTGTATAGCTAATAAAGTCACATACAGAGTG
Source organism: Ascarosepion bandense (assembly GCA_037127315.1). Classification (NCBI taxonomy): domain Eukaryota; kingdom Metazoa; phylum Mollusca; class Cephalopoda; order Sepiida; family Sepiidae; genus Ascarosepion; species Ascarosepion bandense. The sequence continues at coordinate 489,224 of JBBBDQ010000808.1, read as the reverse complement.
ATAATCGTTAAATGATGTAATGCCTTGTATATTCATGCAAAAGTCTACTTTATGTTTAGTGCTACTCCTGAATTTTTGATGTAAAAACAAAACCTGACTTTCTCATATAGCTTGTGTATAATGCGACCCTAGCTTCTGAACAATACTAATAGGCCAACTGTAATTATATATTGCAGAACTGAGCATCATCCTGGGCATCTTTTATAGCAAATAAATGTTCTTCATTTTTCTTTTGTACAAAGCTACCCCATAATGGTGAGAAATAAATACTTAGCGTAAGATATCTGATACAACGATTTATATACCGTGCTTTTGGTTTTTGTTTTGTTTTTCATACCTACAACGATAGCTCTTTTACTAATAGCAGTAAATGTAAAGAATATAATAAATAAAAATATATATAAATAAACGAAGACAAAATAAGAAACACAAAATAAACATATACTGTAAAGATACGTATCAAACAAAAGAGATGTAGTTTGAAAAGCAATACCTTAGCGATGTAAACACGTGCAGACGAAGATGAACGCAAATTGGAAAAAAGAAAAAACAAAACAAACATTATTATGTCTTCCTTTATATAAGTTATTTGTAGATTTTGACTTTCTACTGTTAATTCCGCAACAGAATGAAAGCATCTACGTCAATCTAAAGAAGTTTACCTGTACCGTTAAGGTTAGTCAAAGGTACTGTGAGAATATAGGCTTACCAGGTAGGTTACGGTCAGTAAAATGTCTATCAATTTTAAACCGTCCATAAAAAATTACACGTGTTTAGTGCTACCGGTCACCAAATATGCATGATTTTTTAATTGGATAATGCAGATTGAAAATGCATATTTTTGTTTTAAAGATTACTTGTGTATAGTACAACCACATATTTTGCGTAAAAAACTCACAAAAAACTTACATAATACCCCAGTATATTCATATTAAAAATAAGAGTAGATAGACTAAACTATCGCCCGGTTCACACTCCACCCACATCTATTGAACAGGTGAAGAGGCTCATCCCTTGTTTCCTGTTTAGGATGCGGTTTCCGGTTTTCTCTTTTCCAATCTTTTCACTGTTTTCCTTATTTTATTTTTTTTTTCAATTGGAGTAGATAGACTAAACTATCTCCCGGTTCACCCTCCACCCACATCTATTGAACAGGTGAAGAGGCTCATCCCTTGTTTCCTGTTTAGGATGCGGTTTCCGGTTTTCTCTTTTCCAATCTTTTCACTCTTTTCCTTTATTGTTCTTTTTTTTCAATTGGAGTAGATAGACTAAACTATCGCCCGGTTCACACTCCACCCACATCTATTGAACAGGTGAAGAGGCTCATCCCTTGTTTCCTGTTTAGGATGTGGTTTCCGGCTTTCTCTTTTCCATTCTTTTTACCCTTACGTAACCCCCTGCGCATCAGTGGCGTTACCGCCTTGCTCGGGGTGATATGATTAAAAAAAAAAAAAAAAAAAAAAAAGAACTAAAAATAACTTCTAATAACATTAATATAGTTGTTCTCTCAAAAAATCATAACGCTATTTAAGTAATTTTATAGCTGCACTGTAAACTATAACAATTCTGCATTTCTTAGTTTATGTTGACTACTTGCTGAATGTTAAACATATATTTAAGTACAGAACCTTTTCTTTATAATCCTTTTATCCCAAGCAAGGTAGGTTTGCCACTAGTGCGCTGTGGGTTAGAGAGAGAAAAGAGAAAAAAAAGAGTACAGGGGATGTCGAAGAAAGGATAGAAGAAAGATGTAACCCAAAGAAATAGAAGATGGTAATTAAAGTTGCGTTTATACTTTTAAAGATTATAGCTACCAAGGAAGCAAGTATACGGAATGGAGTTCCATTGGCGGGGAGGGAGAGAAAAGAAGTGTCGGATACATTTTACTACTTTGACGGTAAAAGAGTGGGACCTAGAAATCATTCTAGTAGACCGATTAAGTAGTCAGGGGCACCAAGGAATGAAGTTTGTCACAGCAGAAGACGTGAAAATATTTCTAGAAAGGATAGAATGAAGCCAAATCTTTTCGGTGAGAAAGTGAATGAAACCGAGCTGCTACATCTTTATCGATTAGGTTGCAGATTCATCTTTGGGTTTGTCGAGAACCCCGAGATGAATTCAAGGAGCACCCGACCATATATGGCAAAATTACTCAATGCACGGACAAATGGTAGCTTTATAAAAGTTCAAGATAGATTTTAACGAGAAAAAACTCTCTGCTCCGACACAGTGACCCGATCTTCTAAGCGGTAGATGTAGCCATGGATTCGATGTAGTCGTTCCACTCGAATTTGGTTGAACAAATGATGCCAGTGAGGCGCAATGGGTTGCTTTTCAGGAGACTACTGTCTTCCATGCTAATGGAATGCAGGAAAAGTTTTTGTGGAGGTTAATGCCTCCTCAACAGGTGTTTACTCGTGCAACCAGCCTGGCAACTGGGTCCCACCCATTCACAGTCAGGTTAGCCAAATGCAGACGACAATTCTACTCCTGCAGCTTCTTCTCTCGCACTTCCCGCCTGTGGAACTCACTCCCATATTCTTGCTTTCCTGATGGCTACAACTTCCAGAAATTTAAATGCAAAGTCAATACTCATCTACTAACCACTGGACTCTAGCTCTCTCCCCACCCCCGTATAACCTTCCCTTTCTCACCTCCTATGTATCTGTCATCGCACAGGCTTTCTCAGCTTTCTATTGTTCCTTTCTCAATAGTTTGTACTCGTCACTCTTTTCTAATTAATCTTTTTACAGTTATATAGCATCCTGCACATCAATGGAATTTCTGCCGTGCTCGGGGTGAAATGATTAATAAAAAAAATGAAGAATGGATTAATTTCGGAAGCATTAAATTTTAAGGGCTATTTCTTGCTCTGAATCTACACGGACTGGATGTCCTTTCAAAGAGCAGCAGCAAGATTAACTTTGTTAGCTTTGGTAGATTTCTTAATGACACGGGTGTAAATGGTGGTTTCATCTGCATAGATGCATATTTCAAAACTGATTGCATCAGGAAAATCATTGATGAAGATCAGTAAAAGAGTTGGACCTAATAGTCTTGAGGGACGCCTGCGTTTTTATAAAAGGATCTGGAAACATGCTTGTTCAAAACTATCTTCACTTCACAATTAGATAAGAGGAATTAGATTAAATCGATACTGTAGTCCTGTAGCTTGCGCAGAATGGCAGCATACCAAACCCTGTCAAATGCATTATAGGGCAACAACTCGGGTTCCGCCGTTCTTATGAAGAGTTTAGTAAATATATTCAACGATGATCATTAACTCATCAGCGGTAAACCTGGCGAAGCGGAAGCCATATTGCTTGTAAGAGGATGTGAAGTGAAGAGAGATTTCAACACTGATAATAGAATACTTTGCTGAAAAGCGGTAAGAGGCAGACAGGACAATAATTATAGGGATCAGAGGGTGCTCAAAGTTTTTGTAGACGAAAATTGCTGAGGAAAAATTCCAAGAAGGAAAACAAGAAGCAGCGTGGCTTCTCGAGTTTGGAGAGGACAGGAGAGAGTTCAAGGGGAACATTTATTTAGGACGATGATAGGAATACCGTCGCCTCAGCTTGCCTTATAGGAGTCAAGCATAGAAATTATGTAAGCGACTAGAGACGGGGTTATATAAATATATGTCACTCAGTTGAACCTCGTTTCTAGGTGAGAAGTCATATTTGGGTATTCCAGACAAGTGAAGGATAGAGTTTGAAGAGTATTTGCAAGCTAAGGACTCCCCCTTGTCGCTGCAGATGGAAGGATCTCAAACTGGTTGAAAGAAGAGGGATCAAGGGTTTACTGCTGGTTAGCCCACTTTTGCGGAGCCGCCAGTAGTCTTTGAAACTAAACATGCAAGATGATATACCGCTTCATTCTATTAGCAAAAAACATCTTAACATCATTTAGGATACGTTTGTATTCGTTATGAGCAGAGACAAAAAGGTGCCTGTTGTAGTCCGACATGTTTCTCTGGTAAAACCGGAAGAAGTTATTCTTGTGGCAGCCGAGCAAGTAAGAGAGAACCAAGACGACGAACAAAATTTGTCGGAATTTCTTGGCTGGGATAAATGCATCGATGCCCGCTTTCACTCAGGAGAATACACAAGAGGCACAGTCTTCAACAGGGAAACTAAAACTTTTTTCGAACGAACATCACAAAGAAAGTCTCGGAACGAGTCCCAGTTCACTCTTCGGTAGCAGTAAGATAATCTACGGGTAGAAGATTCATGGAAGGAGGGAAGTAGAAAGATATATTAACGGAAACCACAAATGGCTACTTTCTGGTGCATATTCTGTGATAAATATCCATAAACAATTGACCATCTTGCATTAGGTAGTACATTATTAGCATTCACTAACTATAAAACTAGGCATGATAGATTGGGTTTCAAGAAATTAGTATGGAATTATACAGGCCAGTTTACAAAGATAGGATCGTTAACAATTTTATTAGATTTGCCAAAAGGGAAGACTTGCATGGCTTGTCAAATATCAAGTATAAAAGTGAAGGGAAGATCTAGAAAGAATGCGTATCTTTCGGAGTTAATGGAGAAACCCGTTGGGGAAATTCATCTCTTGCATGAGAATGAGTGATTGAGAAGTTTAGGGTATGAATGTTATAAAGATCAGTGAAATAGTTTGCCAGCCACTTGACATAGTAGACACTGAAGTCACCAAAGTCGAATTTGTTACTGAGCGGTCGAGAGGAAGTAGCCTTGTCTATATTATCTGAAATATTATCAGGCATGGAGTAGTCAGGAAAGACAAGGGAGCGGTAGAGAAAGAGTAGATAGCTGACTGAGTTTAGTAGTGAGAGACAGAGACACATGTAAGAATAGTGAGTGGATTCAAGAGAGAACAAACTCCCAGACCATGTATGTAGACATCAGTCACATACGTAACTGAGAATCGAGAAATCAGTGGAGGTTATTGCAGGGTTAAGGTTAGTTTCGCAGAGAGATAAAATGTCTGGGGACTTTTCGGGGAGGGATGATTCCATACTGCGAATTTGCTGCGTAAAGAGAAGGCTGAAGTAGTTGTAGCAGACAGTCATCAAATGCGATATGTATAGGAAGGAAACTGGCGCAGACTACAGCATAGTGTGGCCTCAGGGTTTCCCACCTGAGGAACTTGCATGGACAAACAATCCGTGTGTGACATGGCACTGCAACAACCGATATTATGCAACTGTTGTTCATAGCAGTTACTCTAGTACTACAATACTACTTACATACCAGTCAAGAACAGCAGCCAGAAAACTACCAACCGGTACATTAAATATGAAGAGACTTGCCACACCTTTAAAATTACGAATACACCACTATTCAGGCTTGAGGAGATGAAAAGAACCGACAATGTGTGAGCCTTTACTCCTGTTCAAGAGAATAGGTTGGTGTATGAACTATTGGAAAAATAAACAAAAAGAAAGAAATTACTAAATTTTTAACTTTGTATAAATCAGGAGATCTATTACTGAACGATAAAAGAGATTGAACATTCTTCTATATTGTACTTACAAAGACTTGCCAGAACGCAGAAGATCGCATATAGAGAGAGAAATTTACAGCAAGAGGGAGGAATTAAAACCATTTGACATATATCAGCAGAAACTAGGAAGACGTTACCAAAAAATAAACCCTTCATTCCACAAAGACAGTGGTTCAATAAAAAAAGACTTACCAGATCGCGGAGAGTCTAAAATATATATCTGAGCAAAATGAAATTGGATTTAAAATAAAACAAAAAATCAAAATAAAAAATAAAATAAACAAATTGAAAGATTTCACTTTTTCCAGTTACTTTCATTCAGCGGCCAGAAGCTAGATTGAACAAGAGAATCTTATATATTGATCAGAAAGAGAGAGAGGGAGAGGGAGAGGGGGAGAGAGAGAAAGGGAGAGAGGGGGAGAGAGAGGGGGAGAGAGAGAAAGGGGGAGAGAGAGAAGGAGAGAGAGAGAGGGAGAGAGAAGGAGAGAGAGAGAGAGAGGGAGAGAGATCCTCCTGTCAAGTTACGTTTCTGTAGACTAGCATCCCTCCGTAATAACGCCAGAGAAAAAGAAAAAAATTATAAAGACAATTGATACATTCTCATATGATTTACTTTTACAAGTGTCAGATTAGACCAAAAAAGGAGTACTGATGCCACATATGAGCTGTTGTTACTCAATTCTCATTTTCCATCTTTGCCAGTTCAAAATCGGTTACGCGGCCTTGATGCTGATCAATTATCACTTTACTGTTCAGTGTCTTCCCTAAAAACGCAACATCGCAAGCTTACCGCTACTCTATTGCCTTTTCAGTAAAAATTGTGCAAATGAGTACTATTCTTTAGTTTCTCCATTTCAAGCCTTTACAGATAAAACAGTCGGAATTGAATCATTATTATTGTCTTCGTTCTAAATATAAGGAGAAAATTTCATTCGGACCACTTTTTCTCTAAAATGGCTACTTCCTGAAACATACTCCTGCGTGTATTTTTCCTTGAACATTGTAATCATAACCATATGAAGAAAAAAGTTAATCATTATCTATCTTCATTATCCTTATAATCTTAACTACCACATCATCTTTCATTCATATCACAAACCTGTTGGGTCTTTTATAGGATGATTTAATATAAAAATATCATATTTTCTAGTCTTAAAAAAGTATTAATATATTTTTTTAAATTCATATATTTAGCCTGTTAATATCAGGTATCATTTATACAAATGAAGATAGAAATTAGGTATTACTTATAGCCCCCTAACCATTTATTATGACAGTTGGCTTTAATGGTTTAAAAATATCTTACTTTGAACGTTTATTTATGGTCACGTCATATCGAAATGTATCTAGGGATACACATTCGGTTTACATGTATGGATTACGCATCGTTGAATAACACAAGTATACAAAGTTTCAACCTCTTCAACATCATTTATACTCTATACATTTTCATGTTCCCGTCAGAAAGCTATCGATTATCTCTGGATATTAAAGTAAAAGCAAACCCTATACAGTGGTTACGTAGTGCAGGGTAAAAAGCTGAAAGGAAAGGATTTTTCTTCTACACAAGTTGCTCGCTAAATAGAACGTATCAAGCACATACTGAAAAGCTGTGTTAACCCTTAGTGCATATTCTGTGATAAATATCCATATTGACCATCTTGTATTAGATGGTACATTGTTAGCATTCACTAACTACAAAACTCGGCATGATAGACTGGGCTGCTAGAAACTAGTATGAAATAACACAGGCCAGTTTACAAAGATAGGACCGTTAACAATTTTATGGGGCTTCATAATAAGCACAGACAAAGCAATTAAAGTTAATGGTCCAGATATCGTGATCAAAGTCTACAAGAAAAGAATGTGTTTTTTTAATGACATGACAGTCCTACAGATTGTAATGTATTTTAAAAGACAAAACTATCAAAATCAAGCATCTTGAAGTGGAAATCTAAAAACATTGGAAAACGATGAAATAATTCCATTTGTATTTGGAGCTTTTGTATTGACTGGAAAAGGTTTCCATAGACTCATTGAAGAGACTCCTTAAAGATATTCTGAAATTGTACTCATAAGTGCAGCTCACACATTACGAAGAGCTTTAACTACGTAAAATATGTGTGATCATAAGTTTCTTTTTATTCGTTTTTATAAAAATGATCATTGGATAATGTAATTAAGCCATTTCTGACCTTAAGCCTCTGGTTGAGACCCAGAAAAAATGTGCATGCTACAGAAATAATAATAATAATAATAATAATAATAATAATAATAATAATAATAATAATAATAATAATAATGGTAGCGCACATTAATGTAACCCACTGGAATTATGCTATTGATGCATAGTGCCGACAAGAATCCTCACAACTCCAGTAAATAAGATTTTCTAGATGGTTGCAGTCTTGGCCTTAAACTCAATTCTCTTTAAGATTTTTTAGTTTTTAGGTGGTGTTCCAAGTGCCCCCATTCTTACAGGAACACGTTCTACATTCATATTCCAATGTTTTTCTAACTCTGTAGCTAGATAATTTTATTTTCTATCTGGACTTTGAAATCCAATAATATCCTGTAACTTTCTCATGTGTGATGTTAATACCACTTCTCCTTTACAGTGAAACCAAACTTTTCAATTGATTTCTTACCAATCGAATCCAGTCCGATCATTTTGCTTATACTCTTTCTCTACCACCTTAAGACATTCAGCAAACATGGTCAGTTTCTTTTACTTGTCATATCGATCTCACTACAGTGTGTATTAGTTACAGTAACTGGTACAACATTTCCTTCTTGCCCAAGTACTAATTTCTTTGATTATATTTCTATCATTAGTTTTGATAAAAAAAAAATTCATTACACGTCTGAAATACCCGACTTTATTTTTTTAAAATTTCAGTATGCTTCACTTTGTTGGCCAGTAGAATACCATATTTTTAGTTCTCCCCATCTCTCTTTTTTAAAGGTTTCATTACTTATCCATCCGGAAACTATATTTTCTTTAACTCAACTATTTTCCTATCTTGATATTTAGGGTGGCATATTTTTCGATTCGAAATTCCATCCCGGTATTCTCACTGAACATGAAAAGCATCCAGTTTGATAAGACAAATAAAAAGATAAGAAATGATTTTAAGTTCCATTGGAAAATATCTTTTTCCATGTGTAATTGTTCCAGTGACACATCACCACATACCAATTTCACTCTCCATGGTCACACACTATCTTCGATTTAATTTGATTTTCAATGGCTAGAATGTCAAGGAACTTTAGAATTCTGGAATTTGGTACCATGTCGTAGGCTTGTATTCTTTTGATACCAGGAATAGATTTTCCTTCGTAATTTGACCTTATGGAACATTATCCTGTAGATGAATAAGATATTTTTGGTGTCTCTTGTATTCTTTCTGTATCTTTTTTGCTTTTCAGGATTCTCCAAAGTGGTATAAATCTTCCCCTCAGTGATATCATAATCACCATCCAAACTAATGGTAGCCATGTTATTAATTGTTCGTTACCGGCTAGCCTTCCTTTGATTTTGTCTTTCTGTATTAGTAGCGTCCGTTTGGGAGTTATTTAGTCTTGAACATTACCGTTATCTACACAATACTTCAAATTCTTAAAATTTGATACATACTGTTGTATTAATATGAAATTGCTTATCTTAAATAGCAGTTGATAAAGCTGGAGGTTAAACAAATTCCAACTTTTTCGATACGATTTCTTTTCTTTCAATAGTAGCCTAAACCTTAGGGACAGTACCTCTATCTCAGAAGGGTGCTGGGTTTACTGCTCAGTGCCTAGTCAGTCAGTTAGTTAAGTGCCATACGTGATACACGCATTGGGCGATCATGTCTTGAAAGATACATCACTGAAAAGGCAGAAGATTATCCCGCAGCAGGTTGCCATTGTTTACTTCGGTAGACTGGTTGCCAGCCAAGGCTAGATAACCCATTATGTTCTGTTATTTAACCCATAACTAGAGGAAAGAGACAGATTAATATCTTTACATGGGTATTTGTGAAATACCTTTGGGAAAGGGTCTGATACCTATCCAGAAAGTGCCTAAGAAGTTTGGACATTTTTGCGTGCTATGGCAGTTAAACCCATTTTAAGCAGAGACATTGTGTCACATCCGGTTGCGACGTAGGTGCCCTAGTAATACCAAAAGCCGTAACCTTGAAGACGACACTACTAGAGAAATAGTAGTGAATACGTTTACTGCTATCCACCTAGGGGTCCTTGATAAAATCCAACGGAGAATCTGTAATGTGATCGATCCTGACTTGGCAGCTAGGATACAGTGACTTTCTCACCGGCGTAATGTGGCTTCCCTGTGCTCTTCTACAAATACTTTCACGGCTTCTGCTCTGATGAACGTAGCTCACTGGTATCCCCTATATATGAATTTACTCGAGTCACAAGATTGGCAACTGGGTCCCATCCTCTTACTGTGAAACTAATAAATTGTAAACGCAAGTTCTACTCCATCAGCTTCTTTTTTCGCACTTCTCGCCTGTAGAATTCCTTTCCGTTTACTTGCTTTCCCGACAGCTAAAATCTTCAAGAATTCAAATATAAAATCAATAGCCATCTATCTCACTAATTTGAATCCTCTCTCTCAGGCTCGTTTCTCCGTCCACGCCTTTCTCATCAGTATTCTCATCCATCTCTTACCTACTTCCTGACACCCCTTTAACCTGTCACTCTTTCTTATAACTTTCCTATGTAATCCCCTGCACAATAGTGGCAGTAAAATGCCGTGATTGGGGTAACACGATTATAAAAATAAAAAGATTACTGTTTGTATCACATGCACTGGAAGTTCTTAAACCAATATCCTTGCACATAATTATACACACGGACTTTTCATGTGTTGACGTTTGTAGCCATGTTGCCATTCCTTGTGTTCATTCTTTTTTTCCCAAATGATCTTCCAAAATGTTTGCACTTTATTTGAATCAAGTGATTTACACTTCTCTGTAGTTCCACTATTATTATTATGTCATTTTTCATCATATTTCGATTTCTGCTTTGGTCTCACGACCAACCAAGTCTGCGGGGAGACCTAAGGCAGGTAGTGGCGTGTTGTTATGGCTCCATTTCATGTTTTTCTATCTTCCCTATCATCTCCAGCATTACATAGATAAAGTTTTCCTTAGTGTGTGGGCTGTACTTAATAAGACAATTTTTTGTATATCTCTTAAGCTGGGGTTTCCAGGGATTCTTTCAATGTGTTGTTTTGTTCCATTTTTTATCATTCCAAGTGCACCTACTATCACTGGCACAACTCTTGTTTTCAATTTCCACATTTTTTCTATTTCAATTTCCAGGTCTTTATATTTTGACAGTTTTTCAAATTCCTTGATTGCTATGTTACAATCCGCTGGACAAGCCATATCAATTAATAGACAAGTTTTCTCCTTCTGGTTCTTAACAATAATGTCTGGCCTGTTTGCTTCAATTTTTCTGTCTGTGTAGATGGTGTAATCCCATAGAATGGTTACATCTTCTATTTCTGTAACCGGTGCTGGGTGATGTTCATACCAGTGTTTGCCTACAGCTTTTCCATAATGTTTGCATATTGCCCAATGTAAATATTGCCCAACTCTATCGTGGCGATTTTTATATTCATTTGGGGCAAGCACAGAACAGCCTGAGATTAGGTGGTCTATTGTTTCTTGGTGTTTATCACAAAACCTGCATTTTGGATCCATATTATTATGCATAATATTTGCCTGAAAGTTTCTCGTGAAAAGACTTTGGTCTTGTGCTGCAAGAATAAAGCCTTCAGTTTCAGACTTTAATCCAGATGCACGTAACCATCGATGAGTATTAACTTTGTCAACATTGGATTTATTGGCACGTTCTGGATATTGGCCATGCAGAGGTTTGTCTTGCCAGCGCTGTTTCATCTGTTCAAGAGCTTTATCTTTGGCTTTCATTTTCATATTCTTTGCCGCAATAGCCGGCTCTTGGCTTCCGTTCTGCTTTTCTACAGAATCTACTAACTGTAAATCTTGTTTGAATTTACTGCCTTCTTTTATTATTGAATATTTTTTCTTTCTTTCTTCATGTTGCCTTACTAATTGTATCATCCAATCCTTTGTTGTTTCTATGTATGTTAGTAAGCCAATAGTTGTTGTCTTGTATGACAATCCCAGCTGAATAAGACCTCTTCCACCTTCTTTACGGGGTATGTATAGACGGTCTACATCAGCCTTTGGATGATGCATCTTATGCTTAGAAAGAAGCTTTCTTGTTTTAGCATCCATTCGCCTGATGTCGTTTAGAGTCCAGTTTAAGATGTTAAAGCTATTATTATTATTATTATTATTATTATTATTATTATTATTATTATATTGGTGTTCTCTATCAAGCCACACTACGTCAGACAGATAGAAACTTCTGCATATCATTTGCTGTCCCAAGCAACGCAGGCTTAAGAGGCGATAGAATACTTGACATTATTATAGATTTTCTTAACGTCGAACTTTAAGTTCAATCGTATATAATCAATGAACGTCCCACATACTTACAATCGATTCCAATCGACTTATGTTAAGCATTTTAATTTCCATGACCTTGATGTTATGGCGACCATGAACACCCAAACAATAATAATAATTCACTGAATTCAAAAACACTTTCACCTGGGAGCCGTTATTGGAGAGCAAGTGATAAAATGCCTGCATATTACTTCAGTACTCTTCACTGTTATTGTTATTGAGCTTTCACAAGTATAGTTTTAGTAGATTTCATGAGAAGTTGAGAGACATGATGTCAATATTTGTATTTATATTAAGATTGATATTTTTGTCAGTTATTTCAAAAAATATCTCAATATTTGTTTTATTTAGTTTTCAGCAAGTTCTAATATGCCAGCCAAGGCTATAAGAGGGCATTCAAAGTTTTCTTTTTCTAGACCGGTTACCACCCAAGCATGTAGAAATCATTATGTGCTGTTGTGATGCTAGTGCAGATAGCACAATACCCATCAATGGCTTAAATGAAGGGGTTTATAATGGATGCACTAGGCTGAAGCCTCTTCAACAGAAAAAATAAAGAATGCTGCAGATCAAACATATGTATTATGTGAACCGCATGTTGAAACAACTGACCATTTAGTGTTTGGTTATTCAGCAATGATACTAAAGAAATACAAAGTTCAGTATTATAAGTTTAGACACTGTATTATGTTGGAAGACATACCAGTATTACGATACGTCACGATTTACACGAGATACTAGATTAGCAACTAGGTCCCACCCTTTTACAGTTAAACAAATAAGATGTAACCGTAAATTCTACTCCAACAGCTTCTTTTCTCGCGTTTCCCGCCTGTGGAACTCCCTTCCACAAGTCTGCTTTCCCGACAGTTACAATCTCCAGGTGTTTAAATGTAGGGTCAATAGACACCTCCTATCACACTAACTCCCAACTATTCTCAGAACATTCTCATCTACCCAACCCTCATTCTCGGTATCCTTACCCGCCTATCACCCACCCTCTGACATTTCCTATATTTAATCATCCTTTCTCCACTCTACGTAGCCCCCTGCGCAGTAGTGGCAGTGACATGCCTTGCTCGGGGTGAAACGCTTATAAAAAAAAAATGTAAAAATCACATTGAACTAGTTATAAGTATCCATGAGTCTCTGTTCTTTAAAACGTTTTAATTAGTGATTAAAGACTACAAATAAAAATGTGTTCATAGATATGATAACTCTGTTAATTAAAAACATACCTGTTAAAGAATATGATAAAATATGTAAATATAATTGTATTTGAAATTAGAAATGAAAGTGTGGCACCTTAAAACTACTGTTATGCCTTAGCATTTTGAGTGTTGAGTACAAGCAAGAAAACTAGTACAAGAACATTAACTGTTCGTGTCCATCTGCTTAGAAAATTATTTCGAAGGGAATGACCCAGTAAGTTAAAATAATTATGGTGGTATACTAGTATTCCTGTCTAATAGAGCAGATAGCCAAAGACGTTTATTCTGGAACATTTGTATTTTTTCAATATCCACAGAGCCTACCTGTGGTTTATAATGCAACTATACTGAGCAGTTAGTTATGGACGTGCGCTGTGGTGCGGTGGATATCGACTCGGAACGAAAGATCGAAGGTGCCGAGTTTGAATTCCAGTTGAATTCCTTGCATTCACTTATGCACAAATACCCTTGGGAAATGTATTAATCCGTTATGGGTTAGATAATAACAGATTGGGTTCCATAGCCTTGGCTGGCAACCAGTCTACCGCAGAAAGTAATGGTAACCTACCGCGGGATAATCTTCTGCCCAGTCAGTCATGTCTCTTTCGAGACATGATCGCCCAAAGCGTGTATCATATATGAGACTTAACTAACTGACTGATCCTTGCAGTAAATAACAGGACAGATTGGGTTCTATAGGTTTGGTTGGCAACCAGTCTACCGCAGAAAGCAATGGCAACCTACCGCGGGATAATCTTCTGCCCAGTCAGTCATGTCTCTTTCGAGACATGATCGCCCAAAGCGTGTATCACCCCAAAACGTGCATCACCCTAAAGCGTGTATCACGTATGGCGCTTAACTGACTGACTGATCCTTGGGGTAAATAACAAGATGAATCGGGTTCTATAGCCTTGGATGGCAACCAGTCTACCGCAGAAATAATGGCAACATACTGCGGGACAAACTTCTACTCAGTCAGTCATGTCTCTTTCGAGACATGATCGCCCAAATGGCATTTAACTGACTGATACTGAGCGAGTCTTAGTTTTTGGTGGAGAGCGCAGTATCTGATGTGATCAAATCTGAACAGAAACAGTATACTGAAACCTTCGTGCTAGCTCAACCATCAACGGTTTCCAAATAGTCCTGTCTATGGAATTTTACTAAAAAGGAATGTGTTAACTTGTAGTATGGTTTTCAGGTAGTTTCCAAAGGTGCCACACACTGGAATCCCCTATTCTTGAAGAAGTTACCAAGAAGTTGCCATGATAAGATTCGAACACGGTCGGATAATGAATGTTTTAACCACGTGCCGATTATAAAAATATAAAAACAATCTGTATATATAAATAATTATAATTATTATTTGATTTTAAATTGTTATTGTTGAAATCTTAACCATGAATGATTAATGAGTAATTTAATAAACTCTTATAATATTTTTCCATTTTAAAGAAAATCTGATAATGAATAGTATTAAAGTAGCAACTGTGTATACATGCACGAAAATCGATCTTACCCGCATGGAATTTCTCTAAAATAAAATAAGAAATATTTTAAATTATGACTGAAAGTTAGACAAATAGGAATATTTTATATAAAAAAGGTGATAATTCTTTTTAGTCATTCACGTCTTTTCCACAAGAGACTAAACTGTCACATAACAAGCATTTTCTAACGTAAAAATACTAAAAAGACATTTCAACATTATTTTCACTTTTTTTCTATTCGTCAAATGTGTCAATATCATAGTGGATAAGGCATTAAGTATAAAACTGACAAAAAGCCATTTTGTATTTTTATTTATTTATTTATTATTATTGTTATTCCTTTTTCTTTGGTTCTTTCTTTTATGCTTGCTTGCATTCTATCCATTTACCTGCTTACTGACATGCATTCCACTTCTTTCTTTCTTGCTTGCTTTTAGCTGGTTCCGTTGTTTTTTGGGTTTTTTTACTATCCATATATTTCTTTCTTATTATCCACTTCTTTCTTTCTTTCTTTCTTTCTTTCTTTCTTTCTTTCCACTTCTTCTCTTTCTTGCTATCCAGTGCTTTCTTTCGACTTCTTCAACTTCTTTCTTTCTTTCTTTCTTTCTTTCTTTCTTTCTTTCTTTTCACTTCTTTTCTTTCTTTCTTTCTTTCTTTCTTTCTTTCTTTCTTTCTTTCTTTCTTTCCATATCTTCTCTTTCTTTCTACCCAGTGCTTTCTTTCGACTTCTTCGACTTCTCTCTGTCTTTATTTATTTATTTATTTATTTATTTATTTCCACTTATTCTCTTTCTTGCTATCCAGTACTTTCTTTCTTTCTTTCTTTCTTTCCACTTCTTCTCTTTCTTTCTTTCTTTCTTTCTTTCTTTCTTTCTTTCTTTCTTTCTTTCTTTCTTTCCACTTATTCTTTTTCTTGCTATCCAGTACTTTCTTTCTTTCTTTCTTTCTTTCTTTCTTTCTTTCTTTCTATTTGAACTTTTTTTCCTAACATATGTTAACCTGATTGGGTGATCTTTTATTAATTCTCGATTAAGCAAAGCTTGTTAAAATTCTAATATTAAATATTTAGGCGGTTGCTTTTTAACAATATTTAGTATGTGGCGTGTTATTAATGACCTTCAGCGATTCGAAGCTAAAATTAGTTAATGTTTTCATTCTTGTTTTAATAAATAAAAGAAACATTTTATGAGATCTATTACATTTTTTGTTTCTTTTTATTCTGTGTCGCTTGGTAACTTATCATAACTTTTTTTTTAATTTCCCAAGAAAAACATAATCAGAAGGTCAGACTGTCTGGAATAACTCAACTGTAATTTGCAATTTTCCCATTTAAACATTTCAAATTTTCTTTAAGTAGACTAAAAAAGGAATTAGCTTTGGGATCCAGCGGTGGAACTAGATAGGGACAAATATGAATCAAACCCTAGGCACATAATTAGGGGTTGAATATTACGAAGTTAATTAAAAGAAAAATAATTTCTTCTGGTTTCAAAGATCGGTTCTGTGAGTTATGAATTATCAATCGGGTGTTATTGAGATATTCAATATTAATGATGTTTTCAAGTAAAGTGCTTTTAAAAAATGTATTGGCTACAAATGAGTTATAAACTACAAACACTCTTCATTGGTTCCACTTTCTAGTTTATGGCTGCAAATTTCTTTCAAATAAATATTTTTCATCTGTCTGATTGAAATGTTTATGTGTGTGCATGTTGTTAAAAACAACAGAAATTTTGAATCAGTTAATGTTATTGATTGATTTTTTCAAACACACTTATGATACTCAAAGCAATACCCATACAACAAAAACAGCCATATATAAATATAAACAATTATAGTTTAAGAGCATACATCTACAAACTTATATAACACGTACATCACGCCTTGCATACGTCATAACACCCTGACTACGTTACAACAGTCCCCTGATAATGACTTTAGAAAATCGAAAGCTTGGGTAATATTTCTTTCAAAATGAACTTTGAACAATTTCTGACTAAATTTCTTTCTCATCTGAGAAAGATTATTTTTAATTTGGAAAAGTCGATCAATAGAATTGAATAGCACATGTATGTATGTATGTATGTATGTATGTATGTATGTATGTATGTATGTATGTATGTATGCGTGTATGTATGTATGTATGTATGTATGTATGCATGTATGTATGTATGTATGTATCTATGCATGCATGTATGTATGTATGTATGCATGTATGTATGTATGTATGTATGTATGCATGTATGCATGTATGTATGTATGTATGCATGTATGTATGTATGTATGTATGCATGCATGTATGTATGTATGTATCTATGTATGCATGTATGTATGTATGTATCTATGTATGCATGTATGTATGTATGTATGTATGCATGCATGTATGTATGTATGTATGTATGTATGTATGTATGTATGCATGTATGTATGTATGCATGTATGTATGTATGTATGTATGCATGTATGTATGTATGTATGTATGTATGCATGTATGTATGTATGTATGTATGCATGTATGTATGCATGTATGTATGTATGTATGTATGTATGTATGTATGTATGTATGTGTGCACGTGACCGAGTGGTTAGAACGTTCGCTTTCTGACCATGAAGCCTGAATTCAATCTCACCATCGATTTGTCAGGCAGGTGACTTTATGTCTGGAGGAAGCGACCCCAGCCACGGCGATCTTGAAATCCAAACCTTGTGAGTGAAATTCTGTAGACGGCACTCTTTGAGGAGCCGTCGATGTATGGGTTAGCTTGAAGTTACAAGTCATCGTGACCGAGGATTTGAGCGTCTTGGTTTTGTTCAGATTGTTGTTCATGCTAGATAACGAAATATCTCACAGAAACTGTAACTAAGGTCCACTCAGCATAGTTGCAATATAAACTAGAGGTGGGCTCTGTGAGTATTGAGCAGGGTATCCTCGAATACAAGTGGCCAGCCATTATGTATGTATGTATGTAGATGGATATCAAATTTAGTTTACTTAGTTTAAAATGTATGTAGTGAAAATCTTGTAAATTGAATCAGATTTTTATAAAATTTTTAACTTTTACGTAATAGGGAATACTTAAAAAATTTAAAATTTTAGGGAATAATTAGTTTCCATGCAATTTGATAATTTGCATTTACGTATCGAAATATACTATGTGTAAGATTGTACTCAAAATCTAAAATTTAATCCTCGAAAAATAAATGTATGAAATAAAATATGACCATTTTTTTAAGATTTAATTTGTTTTTTTCTAATTTTTTTTTCTAAGGCTATTGTTTGTAAAAGAAGCAACAACTCTAGTGTGATATAGTTAGATTTGTTTTTAGTAAATTTCTAAAATATTGATTTAATAATTTGGTATTTTTAAAAGTTTAATTTGTACCACTTCAGGATTTAGATTTTAAAGTGTTGATGTCCATTACTAAATACCTAAATACATTTATAAATATATTGCCTAAAAATAGTTTTAAAACATATTTCACGGCTGTTGATTTTTTTTTTAATCATCTCACCCCAAGCAAGGCATTCTACTGCCACTATTGCGCATGGGGCTACACAGGGGAAGGTAAAGAGGAGTGGTTAGACATAGGGAATGTCAGGAGGAAGGTGACAGATGAGTAAGGATAGCGAGGATGAGGGTTAGGCAGATGGGAAGAGTGTTTGATAGAATGGGAGCAGGTTAGTGTGTTAGGAGGTGTCTATTGACCTTACATTTAAACACCTGGAGATTGTAGCCGTCGGGGAAGCAATCGTTTAGAAGAGAATTCCACAGTCGGGAAGTGCGAGGAAAGAAACTGTTGGAGTAGAAGTTACGGCTGCATTTTATCGGTTTCACTGTAAAAGGGTGGGATCTAGTTGCTAATCTAGTATCTCGTGCAAATTCGTATTTAGGGGGCACCAGTGATCTAAGTTCATCGGAGCAGAAGCCGTGAAAGTATTTATAGAAGAGACACAGGGAAGCCACGTCGCGCCGGTGGGAGAGAGACTGCAGGCGGTCTGCCAAGTCGGTATCTATCACATTACAGACCCTTCTCTGAACCTTATCGAATATGATGGATTATTTTTGTTAACTACAATTGCCAGAGTCGTAATTATTCTATTTTCCTATTAACTACTGCAAGGAAGCACGGATTGAAAGAAAAATCAATGGTAATGCTTTGAATAATCCAGTAACATATAATCTGGTGCTCCTGATATATATTTAGAGATCCTTAATAAAATCCAAAGAAGAATTTGCAATGTCATAGGTACTGACATGGCATCTCGGCTTCAATCACTTTCCGGTCGCCGTAATGTAAATTTCCTGTAACATTTCTATAGATATTATCACGGTAATTATTCCAATTCCAATTCCAATTTCTTCTATGGTACTTTAACCTTAGGAATATAAGCGCAGTACTAGTTTGGCAGTGGAATTCAAACATTTTACAGTTAAAATTTAACCGTAAATTCTATGTTAATAGCTTATTCTCTTGCACTTCTTGCACTTCTTCATATAGATATTAAGAGTCATAGATAGGAAAAGACCGAGAGAGATAATGTAGAGACTGTGAAAGATAAGGAACAAACTGAGATAGATAGATAGATAGATAGATAGATAGATAGATAGATAGATAGATAGATAGATAGAATAGACTGAGATACATAGACAGATAGATATGAATAGACTGAGATAGATAGATAGATAGATAGATAGATAGATAGATAGATAGATAGATAGATAGATAGATAGATAGATAGATAGATAGGATAAGGGGCGATAAACAAGAGAAATTGAGATAATAGATAACTCAATACAAGCTAATATATAAATAAATAGACAAACAGACAAATAGTTAAATAGAGAGTCAGACAGATATATATATAGAACTAGATAGACATACATAAAATACATACATACATATAGATAGATAGAGATAGACAGATATCCATACATATCAATACACAAACACATACATACTGATAAATAGATAAAGAACAGATATATATATAGATAAATAAAGACAGGTAGACATACATACAGATAAATGTATAGAGACAGACAGATATACAGATAGACAGAGACAGACATATATACGGGTAAAAAATTGAGACAGGCATATTTACAGATAAATAGATTGATAGAAACAGACAGAAAAATATAGAGATAGATGAATAAACATACATACAAATACACACACACACACACACACACGCACACACACACGCACGCACGCACGCACACACAAACACACACACACACACACACACACATATATATATATATATTAATCTGCAGAGAGTTCTGTTTCGCTGTATCACAGCACACCAGTAGAGTTTGACATTCGATTGCTTCCAGCTAGTACTGAAACCCAACCGATTTGATGGAAGATTTTAGCATATTTTATACACAATGTTAACGCACGCCAGTAACCGAATGAATGTAGCGATAAGTAGCCACTGTTTATAATGTCTACCATTCCCCAGAGTGCTCAATCGGCAACGAGAGTGTAACTAGTCATCACCAAACAGTCGCTGTTTCACAGCTCATCAGTGCGGTTAGTCATTCGATTGCGTCCAGCCAGGATTGAAACCCGACTGCTTTGATACCAGTAAGCTATCGGCACATCAATGGAAGAAGTCAGATTTTAACGCGTTTTATACACTTTTATACAGTAGATGTAAATAAATATACTGTTTACAAATAAAAATAAAACATAGCATCTACACAAATATGAGTATCCATTAAAAATGATATTTAAACAAATAAATTAAAAGAATATATATATATATGTGTGTGTGTGTGTGTGTGTGTGTGTGTGTGTGTGCATTAAAAGTTTTATTCAGTCAAAAACTGGCATATAACTTTATTAAAATTCATAATTGTCAAAAAATCCTAATCATTATTTTAATTTGAGCTGAGTCGTACTAACATTATGATATTTATATATATATATATATATATATATATATATATATATATATATGTACGCGTATATATATAAATATATATATATATATATATATTTTTAAATCGTATCACCAGAGCAAGGCGCTAACTCCACTGATGTGCAGGGGGCTACGTAGAGAGAGAGAGAGAGAGAGAGAGAGAGAGATAAAATAGCCATACAAACATATATACACACAGATAAATAGATAGAGACGAACATACATACATACATACATACAGATAGATAGATAGATAGATAACGGCATATATACATACAGATACTTATACACATATACATACATACAGATAAAAACAGGCAGACATAAATACAGATAAATATATAAAGACAGACATCCAGATAGATAGATAGATAGATAGATAGATAGATAATGAGAAGACTGAGATAGATAGATAGATAGATAGATAGATAGATAGATAGATAGATAGATAGATAGATAGATAGATAGGGAGAGTTAGAAAAAAGTGCAAACATGTTATCTAGGGTTGGACCTTTGAAGATCCCGCAAATATATTAATATAAAGATGTGCTCTAAAATTTTATCCTCTTAGTTATTGCAATAATTGAAATCTGTCAAGTTACTGCCTGCACAGGTATGATCTTTATGAGAGTGGAGCTTTTAGAAGTTTTTCTTCTACTCAAAATTTTCTTCATCAATCAGAGTTGCATGCATGTCATTAAGTGTTTTGCTAGCATACCTAACGATTAATCATAACGTTGTGAGAATTGGATTCTTGCTTTTCCGAAAGTCATTTAAAAAAATTGAAATTAAACAGCCTGAGGAGGAAATGGAACACTGATAACTAATTTTGTTTTCCCATTGATAAGCATTATTCCCCTTCATACTTTCAGAGCTAGAAGTAAAATCCATTAAAAGGACATTCTTTGAAATTATCTATGAGAATATTTGTCATCGAGTAACATCGTAATATTTTCACGACATTTGGATAGTGACCGCGTTCATTAGCCTGATCTGCATAATGTTGGTTTTTAAATATTTTCTATTCTGGAGTCGGTAGTCTGCTTAATAATTGCCTTAAGTAATTTTTATTGGCATGACAGCAGAAGCTTTTTCGATAAAAATAAATTAAAATTATAGAAGAATATGCTCTAAATGCACTGACAGTGTTTTCATTTGAAATATGACGAAAGAAAAATAAGACCAAATTATGAATGCGTGTTTCAATATTCATAAATTTCCTGCAACATAGTTTTCGCAATTGTCTATGACTTTAATGCTAAATGATTGATCGAAAAGTTTTTACAGTTTATCCACCTTTTGTGGGTTATTTAAAGGCTGAAACATTTTTGAGGATATTTCTTTTGTTTTGCGAGTGATTATTACATAAAACGATACAGCATTAATTTATTCAAATAGAGAATATTTAATTTATGTCTGGGTAGAGGAAAGTGTTTTCATGGTTGTTTCCGCGCAAGTAAAGGAAATAAACCCGAATAGATTCTTCTGTTAATTTTTTTCTATCTACCTATGTCAGTTAATGTTTTTTAATCATTTCACTCCAAGCGAAGTGGGACCGCCACTAGTGTACAGTGGGTTTAGTTTGTTAATTATCATATGTGATACACACTTGGGCGATCATGACTCTTTGGAAACATGACTAACAGGGCAGAAAATTTTTCCGTAGTAGGTTGCCATTACTTTCTGCGATACACCGGTTGCCAACCAAGGCTATAGAACCCAACCTGTTCTGCAAGTTGACACATAGCTGGGACGATGAGACATTTCCAAAAGATTTTTGCGCGTAAGTGAATGCAATGAATTCATCTGGAATTCGAACTCAGCTATCCGATTTCTCATTCCGAGCAGATATCCACTGCACCACAGAAGAGAAAACAACAGGATAGTGAGTGTTGAAGTAAGGATAAAAGCGGGATTCAAGAAGATAGAAAATGGAAAGTGCCGTTGCATTTAAATTTTTGGAAATTTTATTTCATTTAGCAAGTAAACGGACGGGAGTTCCACTGACGGGAAGTGCGAAAATTGAAACTGTTGGAGTAGGAGTGGCGGTCATATGTAACTATTTCAGCGGTGAAAGGGTTGGAGCTAGATACCGACCTAGAAGCACGCTTAAATTCATGTGGCTGAGGCTCCAAGAACAACAACAAAAAATGGTCAGAGCAGGTGCTATGAAAATATTTGTAGAATAGACAGAAGGAATCACGTCAAGTATGTAGTTACGTCTATCCATCTATGTCTGTTCAAGTCTATTTCTCTATCACTGTCTAAATCAATCTATCTCAGTCTATAGTATTTACATTTTTCGGACTATTCTCCTCATCTTTGTTGCCATTTGTACAACGTTTCGGCCGTTGTACGCTCCGGCCTTCAGCAGGTGCTTGGAATTTCGAATCGAACCCTTTATTACAATCACCGGGGTATATCATCCTCATTCCTTGCGTAAACCATCAATTAGAAGCCATGAGTTATCCCCCTCTAACTCTGCAAGTTACTTGTTCCCCACTACTGTAGCCTGGTATTGAACTCACAACTCTAAGTGTCAAATCAGAAACTAACCAACGTCTATACCCACTGGGGTGAACAATCAACTTGCAGAGTTAGAGGGAGATAACTCATGACTTCCAATCGAGTCTTTACGCGAGGAATGAAGATGATGTACCCCAGTGATTGTAATAAAGGGTTCGGCTCGAGATTCCTAGCACCTGAAGAAGGCCGGAGCGTGATACGGCCGAAACGTCGTACAAATGGCAACAAAGATGAAGTCAATAGTCCGAAAAATGTAAATACTGTAAATACTACCTCATCTCGGAAATATAGACAAATACTATCTGAGTCTGTTCATTTCTATCTATCTATCTATCTATCTATCTATCTATCTATCTATCTATCTATCTATCTATCTATCTATCTGTCTGGCTGGCTGGCTGGCTGTTTAGATCTATCCATATATATATATAAGTGCCGCTATGAAATTAAAGCTTCTAGTTAAAAACCGTGTTCATTGAACGATTGATATTATTTTGTTTTCAAGATTTGTTTATTAAAAACAACAACAAAAAAACGAATATAACGTCTCGGTCTAGTGACAAACAAAGATGCAAAACTTTTTCTTGTCACTGATATCTGAACGCAAGCAAAACCATCTGTCGGAAACAGCCTTCATTGATTTGAGATGAGATTTTATCTGTAAGGCTTAGAAGTGCTTTATATTCAATTGAATGTTGTGTCGACGGAAGACGTGTCTTCATCAGTGTTGCCTCCATGGTAACTCTTTCAGTCGATACCGTTTATAATAACCGTTTTGATCATTAAAACAGCTAAAATATGGGTTTCTTTCATTCTAACAAATATTTTCTAATGTTTGATGACGTTTTGTCATCTAGATTTTTATTCAGATTAGTGTTCTCATTTCTTCATTCTAAATATTATAAACTAAATAGTCTAGCATATTGTGCTGTATTTTGTATTTCTTTTACTTTTAATATTAAAGCATTTTTAAGTAAGGTTATTTACAAACTACTTTTCCAGTTTCTGAATAAACATTAGTTTACTATATACCTCAACTATGCCACATGGATTTTTTTTTAATCATATCACCCCAAGTAAGGCGATAACGCCACTGATGCGCAGGGGTCTACGTAAGAGTAAAAAGATTGGAAAAGAGAAAACCGGAAACCGCATCCTAAACAGGAAACAAGGGATGAGCCTCTTCACCTGTTCAACAGACGTGGGTGGAGTGTGAACCGGGCGATAGTTTAGTCTATCTACTCCAATTGAAAGAAAAAAGAAAGAAAGAAAAGAGTGAAAAGATTGGAAAAGAGAAAACCGGAAACCGCATCGTAAACAAGAAACAAGTGATGAGCATCTTCACCTGTTCAATAGACGTGGGTGGAGTGTGAACCGGGCGATAGTTTAGTCTATCTACTCCAATTGAAAACAAAAATAAAGAAAAGAGTGAAAAGATTAGAAAAGAGAAAACCGGAAACCGCATCCTAAACAGAAAACAAGGGATGAGCCTCTTCACCTATTCAATAGACATGGGTGGAGTGTGAACCGGGTGATAGTTTAGTCTATCTACTCCATGATGCCATCCTTTTCTAGTCGAAATAGTTAAATGTAACCTCCTCTTCTACTCTAATTGTTTCTTTTCTCATACTACTTGAACTCCAGATAGATAGATAGATAGATAGATAGATAGATAGATAGATAGATATGAATAGACTGAGATACATAGACAGATAGATATGAATAGACTGAGATAGATAGATAGATAGATAGATAGATAGATAGATAGATAGATAGATAGATAGATATGAATAGACTGAGATACATAGACAGATAGATATGAATAGACTGAGATAGATAGATAGATAGATAGATAGATAGATAGATAGATAGATATAGATAGATAGATTCTAATAGCGATACAGACGCCACACATATATATGGCGGTTACGGTATCTATGGTCTGTCTTTCTGATATCTCTAAAACGTTCGTTTCTAACTGAATATTACTTTTATTTTTAATAATTTTCAGAACTCATGACTTGAATGGAAAACGAACAAATATTCTCAAAATTTTCAATAATTTCTCGTTAATCAGATATACATTAACGATGTGTTTCAGCATTACTCTTCGCATTTGCAAAATCGACGATGTCATCAAAGGATAAATGTTGACACGTAGCTTCAACTTAATGGCATTTTTATTTGTCTATAGAAATGATTAAAAATCAACAGATTCAATTATGCATCTTATCCAAAGCGTCATATCAATTCAGAGTCTTTTCGGCGATGTATGTTAATATAGAAGACATCTTACCTGGGACCTAATAACTCATAAGTGCTTGGTTTCTATACTTATCTCGAATGCCTATAACTAAAATAACGAAGAAATAATTGCATTGTATGTGAAGAAGAAATAAAACTATTAGACAAGTGCAGTTTTATTGCTGTATTGTCATTCTGCAAGAGACCAGAGGAAGATGGGTGATTTGGGCTTTCAGTCCTCTGCTAGTGGAGATACTGCATAAGCAGAGAATATTCGATCAGATTAATTCATTGTAATTAGTCATAAGCGAAAAGGGGAGTTTTTACAAGGTCATTTTGCTTTGCTGCGGTGATGTATGATATGTTAAATTTAGTACTGAGCAATGACGATGAATCATTTCGCACTTTCTCTTTGCAAAGCCAGACAATCGTATATATATATATATCCGGCGGTAAAAATCCAGGATAGGAGTGGTAAATAATTCGTGATAAGGTTGGTAAATAATCAAGAAGGATCCTAGGAATATCGTTAAAATATTAAAACTGATCCAATAGAGAGCTTAATGTGAATTAATTTAACTTACAGAGCAGATATTTATTTATTTACTAGCAGTATAACCCGGCGTTGCTCGGGTGTAATGAAAGATTTAAAACTCATCCATAGTTCTGGAGCTCAGACTCTTTGGACGTTGGCACGAAAGACATAGAACCATAGTTGTTTCCAGTTAAAGTGAAACCGTAGACTGAAAGAAAAATGAATGATTGTAAGTCAAATTTTGATTTCCTGGTATCGATATCAGATAAGATTTTTCATCGTAAACTGAATTTTGAAGGCTAAATAAGTCTTCTGGATAAATGGTATCATGGCTGAGACTAAGAACTACAATTACACCTATTAGAGCAAAACCAGAAGCAAAAACTAAAATATAAGGGCTGAAAAAATACAGACATACAGACGCTTATAGTACAACTGTATGAATTTACAAGAAAATTGGTCCAGCCATTTCTGAGTATATAGGTAACGGAGACACACACACACACACACACACACACACACACACACACAGTTCCATTTATAAATAAGTTTAGATTTATCTGTAAATTCAAATAAAACTTAGTGAGGATACAGTTATTTTCAACATGTCATTTTAAGACATGCATTCTCAACCCCATTCTTTATTTAATGGGGTTGAGAATGCATGTTTTAAAATGACATATTGTCCCCACTAAGTTTTAACTGAATTTACAGATATATATATATATATATATATATATATTATTTTTAATCAAAAAAGGATGAGCAAATTGGTAAAATCCCAAAACCCGATCTTATTAATATTAATTGTATTAATATTAAAAATGATCAAGGTGGAGGGCTCGATGTAAATAGTACTATCTATTTACAGTGCCAAATATATAAATTAATTAAAAAATTTCGAAATTTAATTTCGTTGGATGGCCATTTCAGCGAGAAAAATTACTCTTCATCAGCAACGGTCGAAAACAAAAACATTAAAAATATAGTTTTTGTTTTTGTTTCGTTAGTGATGAAACGTGAATTTTCTCGCTGAAATAACCATCCAACGAAATCAAATTTTGAAATTTTTGACTTTATATATATATGTGTGTGTGTGTGTGTGTGTGTGTGTGTGTATATTGTGTGTGTGTGTGTGCGTGTGTGTGTGTGTGTGTGTGTGTGTGTGGTAATATTTTTTATTATAAGTTTAGTACAAGACCGTTGTTTTTCGGTATTATCTTATTAGCGCCTCGAGGTGCTAATAAGATAATACTGAAACTTTATATAACGTAGGTGTCATTTTTTATGCATATTGGCATATTAAAAAGAAAGATAAATTAGATAAAATAAAACGTAAACTTTACTGGATATGTCATGTAGCATAGTATGGCTCGGTCTTATTTAGCTTTGCTGTGATTTTTGCTTTAATACCATCTGAACTTAAGACTCTTCTTCTATGTGCGCTGTCCCTTCAGGACGTAGGCGATCATGGTTCTCCACGTCTCCCTATTCCTTGTGGCTCTTAGTATGTTTGTTCTTGTTACTCCTGTCAACCCCCGTTCCGTCAACCACCTGATCAGGCAAATATGTTATCCGCTGCCTTCCTCTGTCTCTGTTTTCTTCTATCTGGCCAGTCAGTATCAGGTTCTCTAGGTTCTCCTTCCTCGTTGCGTGTCCTAGAAACTTCAGTTGTCTCTTCCTGATACTCAGTATCAATTTCCTTTTTGTTGCCATTCTTTCCAACACCT
Source organism: Ascarosepion bandense (assembly GCA_037127315.1). Taxonomy (NCBI): domain Eukaryota; kingdom Metazoa; phylum Mollusca; class Cephalopoda; order Sepiida; family Sepiidae; genus Ascarosepion; species Ascarosepion bandense. The sequence goes on along the minus strand of JBBBDQ010000808.1, from coordinate 461,557 downwards.
CATCATTGCTTGCATGCTCGGTTCACGATATCCGCAGCATCCTTCTGTAGAACCACATTTTCGCTGCTTCCAGTTTTGTCCTCATTTTCGATTATATTGTCCAGCATTCACTGCTGTATTGAAGAACTGACATCACGTAGCAGTCCAGCACTCTTTTCTTTGTTTCCAGTGAGATCTTCCTGTGTGTTAGTACTTTGCTCAGCTTCTGGAACACTTCCTTTGCCATGCCAATTCGCCTTCGGATCTCCGTGTCGCACTTTCCATCTCCTGTTAGAACACTTCCTACGTATTTAAATTTTTGTACTTGCTTGATTCTGGTATCCCCCACCTGTATTTGGCATTTTCGGTTGTACCTTTTGCTAATGACCATGCACTCAGTTTTCTTAAAGTTTATTTGTAGTCCCTTTTTGTCACTCTCCACCGCTACCTTCTGTATGAGGTATGAGGTCTTATAGTTTTCTTTCCGTGTCCGCAATCAGCACTGTAGCGTCTGCATACCTTATGTTGTTCAAGTTGTGGCCTCCAATAACAAATCCTGGCGTGTCATCTAGGGGCCTTAAAATATTTTCGCTATACGGGTTGAACAAATCCGGTGAAAAGACACATCCTTGTGTTACGCCTCTTTCTATCTTTGTAAATCTACTGAGATCGTTACCTGTACGTATGCAGGCCGTTTGCTGCCAGTAGAGATTCTTGATTATTCTTATGTCTTTGCCGAAAATGTCGAGTCTGCCGAGCATCTCCATCAATTCTTGTGTCGTATCTTGTCGAATGCCTTCGCATAGTCAATGAAGCATACTGTTGTAAATTCGGATCTTATGTGTTACTCTAAACTCGTGACATACCTACCATAGCTGCCTCGCTGTCATGCAGTGCTTACTAAATTCATTCCGCGTTGTGTACTGTGTTCTTTCAGGATTTAAGTTTTTTTTTGTTTTTTTTTTAATCATATCACCCCAAGCAAGGCATTCCACTGCCACTATTGCGCATGGGGCTACATAGGGGAAAGTAAAGAGAAGGAGTGGTTAGACATAGGGAATGTCAGGAGGAAGGTGACAGATGAGTAAGGATAGCGAGGATGAGGGTTGGGTAGATGGGAAGAGTGTTTGAAAGAATGGATTCGAGTTAGTGTGTTAGGAGGTGTCTATTGACCTTACATTTAAACTCCTGGAGATTGTAGCCGTCGGGGAAGCAATCGTGTGGAAGGGAATTCCACAGTCGGGAAGTGCGAGGAAAGAAACTGTTGGAGTAGAAGTTACGGTTGCATTTTATAGGTTTCACTGTAAAAGGGTGGGATCTAGTTGCTAATTTAGTATCTCGTTCAAATTCGTATTTAGGGGGCACCAGTGATCTAAGTTCATCGGAGCAGAAGCCATGAAAGTATTTATAGAAGAGAATCAGGGAAGCCACGTCGCGCTGGTGGGAGAGAGACTGCAGGCGGTCTGCCAAGTCGGTAACTATCACATTACAGACCCTCCTCTGAACCTTATCGAGAAGCCCGAGGAGAAAATCAGGGGCACCCGACCAGATATGGCACCAGTATTCTATGCACGGGCGGATGGTAGATTTATATATGTGCAGAATAGATTTAGACGGAAAAAACTTCCGGGCCCTACACAGAGAACCGACTTTCATAGCAGCGGATTTAGCAATGGATTCGACATAGTCATTCCATTTGAGGTCCGCTGAAAATGTGAGACCAAGGAGGCGCAGTGTTTTACTCTCTGGGAGGCAAGCCTGGTCCATGCTAATGGGAGGTGGGTGAGATTGTCGATGATGGTTAATTAAGAGTAGCTTCGTTTTAGAAGCATTAAAATTTACTAGCCATTTCTTACCCCAGTCCAATATGGATTGGAGGTCTTTTTCAATCTCGGCTGCAAGTTTAGCTTTGACGCCTACACCAGATTTTTGGTCGAGGCGAGAGTAAACTGTGGTGTCATCGACGTACAAACCTACTTGGGCTGTTATGGAATCAGGGAGATCATTAATGTATATCAAGAAGAGTGTAGGACCTAAGATTGAGCCTTGGGAGACACCTGCGTTTGTATGGTAGTTCTGGGAGGCATGTCCGTTTAATACCACCTTCATTGTGCGGTTAGAGAGGAATGACCGGATTAGTTGAAACAAATGTCCAGTTATACCATAGCTCCGCAGTTTACATAGAAGGCCAGCATGCCAAAATCTGTCGAACGCCTTAGATACATCCAATGCAACAGTTCGGGCTTCGCCATTCCTGTCGAGTGCCTGGTATATGTACTCAGTGATGGTCGTTAGCATATCAGCAGTAGACCTGGTGAAGCGGAAACCATATTGCTTGTCCGAGAGGAGCCTGTGTGCTGTGAGATGCTGAACCACCTCGGCGTTGATAATGGCTCGAATACTTTGCCAAAGATCGGAAGAAGGCTGATAGGGCGGTAATTTGCAGGGTCCGAGGGTTCTCCAGTGTTGCTTGTCAACCGAGATTAAGTCCATTTTTCAGTCTGTTTTTCTGTAATTTTTGGAAAAAATTTTTTCTCCATAATTTCCTATTCTTTGTAGCTCTTATCAATGTTTGCCTCTATAACTCCCTGATTTACCATCCATTATATTTACCTCATTATGTAGTTTCGCTGTTTCTTCTCTTTAATTCAATATATTTTGACGCCCTCTTTTATTATGTGAAAATTTAACAGTCTCTTTCTGATTATATGTACAAACCTTCTTTTTTGTTTTCATTTTTCTTAACATTTTTTACTTACTCAAATGATCAGTCTATGTTATTCTTAGAATCCTTCTGTAGAACCACATCTCTGGTGTCTCAAGTTGTCTTCATCAAGGGGTAAATTCTCCGTTCGTTGGCATAGAGGTAGAGTCATATTACATAGTCTCTTTTCTTTTTTTAATGAAATGTTTTAGTTTCTTAATAATTTTACTTAGCTTTTAAAAGACATCTTTTATTATTATAGGTGAATTTCGATTTTAATATCACAGTTTCCGTCCTTTGTTACATTTTTCATACTTTTTTTCTAACTCCATAAATATTCAAATTTTCGTAAATGTTTAATCTTGACATCTCCAATTCAAAGCTTACAACGTTGTTGAAAACGATACATTCTGTCTTCTTAAAATTCATGATTAGTTTTTTCTACTTGCTTTCTATTACTGTCTTTTTTCTAGAAGTCCCTGCTGTCTTCTTCTTTGTGCATGCTGTCTATATATTTCATATTGCTAATATTGCCGTATTACACACTGCCATCTGTATATCTTATATTAAGATTGTGCCTGCCAATAATAAACCTTAGTAGGATCTCTATTTCTCTTAGGATCACTCTATTGTATATGTTAAAAATTTTGAGAAGTCACATGACTGTCTTACTCCCTTTTCTATTTTTGTGTATTTACAGGATTAATTCTCTATCTGTATGTAATCTTTCTGCTCCCAGTGTAAGTGTATTCTAATATATAATCCAATTTTTCGTAGTAGTTGAAATAAATCTTGATGTCGTGCATCATCAAATTCTCTTTTAGAGTCTATGAAACATAGGTATACATTTTTTCTTCATTTGTATTTCTCTGTCTGATAACATTTTCATTATAACTATCGCATTTCTTATTCAAGTGTATTTAGTGAAACGACACCGTTTTATGCTATACCCAGTCTAATTCTGCTACGTGCCCTATTCTTCAGTTTTTGAATAATAAGTTTAGTAATGTGGCTGAGTAAGATGATTGTCCGATGGAGCTCGCATTCATCGATACCTGCCTTTTCATGCAGCGCTATGAAAATTAATCCATGGAGAGCTAATACATTCTTGTATATTTAATTTATTATTTCCTTAAACTTAAGGTTCATTTGAAATATGCTAATAATAAATATTTTTTATCTGAACCTATCTTTAATAGATACTATGAATTGCTATAATGTCGGGTTTGGCATTATGTATTTAACCCACGTTGCGCAATAAGTAGACGCAGTATAACTAAAATTTGTTTTATAAGCTAATAAGAGGTTGCTTAATACAATAAAATTTTAGAAAAGATTTTCGTTAATCAAAAATGCATATTAAAAGTTATATATGGTTTGTTTCATAATCACCATTCAATGATGATGTAGAAAGATAATTATTTTGTAGGATGTTAGATGATATCTTAAATAGATTGTATTTTGATTTTTAATAGTTACATCACAAGCAAAGCAATAATGTCACTAAGCCACAAAGAGTTACTGACCCTGAAAAAATATGAGGAAAAATCTGTATTAAGAAGAGAGAACTATAAAAAAAGGTTTATGATGACATAAGATAACTATTGACATTGAATTTAAATGTTTGAAGATTAAAGTTGACTAGAAAGTAATGATCTAGAACAGAAATCCAGAAGCGAGTAGTGTGTGTGTACAAAGTGTTAGTATAATACATACGGTATCATCAAGTCATTTCAGATGTAAAATGATGAAACCTTGCCGCCAATCTAGTATTGCACTTAAATTAATAAAGTTTTGAGACCAAAGAGAAAAGTTCACGAGAATAATTAGAATTAAAGCATTTATAAAAATGTCAAAGTGAATTATTATTATGGCGGTGGTAAAATTAATGAATCCAAGATTTCAGGTCAAATAACATTGCAAATACTTTTTGATTTTATTGTTGATTATGTTTTAATTCCTTACTTAGGAATTTTAAGCTGTTCTTAAATTATGCAAAATAAAATGTTTTATCCTAAATGAATTCAGTTCAGGATTCATAAATTAGTAGCTGATATTGTATTTATTGTGTTTATTGTATAACATTGGTAATAAGATTAATATTCATTGACGAATAAAGCAAGGAAATTATGTTGAAAAGTAAATATTCTTTATGAAATGAATACATGAGGCTAGCGATTTATTAATATACTAACGTATATTATATGTCAGGTAAATTACACAATAACGAATTTGTTTGATTCTCATTCTTCTTTTCTTACACTGTATTTTTCTTTCATTCATTATCTGGCGTGTTCTTATGTACCTTTCATTCTCTATTTTTTCACCTTATTTTTACTTAATTTTTTTAAAATATATTCTTCTTCCTCTTTGATTATTCTTTGGATATTCTTTCTTGTTCTTCTATTTCGAATTCTTCTTTAACCAGAATTTCAGTAAAAGAGTATACACATAATTTATTCATTCCTTTCTTTCTTTTTATTCTTCTTCTAATTCATCTTCGTCTTTATCACCTTTCCAGCTTTCCTGTAAAAAGTACTCGCATCATTCATTCAATCATTCATTCATTTGCTTGCTTTTTTCTTTTAATATTCCGCCATTTTCATTAATTCATTTTAAATTTTGTTTAAAGTATTCCTGTCATATATATTCATTAGCTTATTTTTTTTTTATTCACAAGTATTCAGATAGAAGTAGCGCTTTGTCGAATTTCCCATTTGACGTTTTGCCATGATTCTACATTTAAATTTGGCTGACAACATCCATGCGTCACTAACGTCAATTCTCGTTTCTCGCGTACCACTGATTGGACTTGTAGTCTCGAGAATTACGCACGGCCATTTTCTAAACCATTAACAAGAAACAATAGGAAGTGGTAAATCTGTCAATAATATTGTCTACAATTATAAAAGAAACTGTAAAATCATTTATATTGCAAAATTCTCTTACAGTTGTATAGAATAGCAATTATTTGTAATAATTTTATGAGATATGGGCAGCAGCAAAATATTTGAAATTAGATTTAAGTGTTCTTTTCCTTTTCAACCAGTTAACTTAAAATCTAGTAGTACAGCAATGTGTAATAAGCAAAGTATAATTCAGCAGATAACTTCAATAAATAATAATAAACATAAAAAATTATCAATTAATAGAAATACAAAATCTTCCGCTCAAACTAAACGAAAACCAAAAACAAATAAAAAAATGTTTGTGAATCTTCGGCAGAGAAAGGAACATAAACACAGTCATTCTAAACAAGCTGTTGTTTGCTGAGAGAATGAAGCAGCTCATAGTTGACCGCAAGTTCGGCTACAAGGTCTATTGGCGGCTGTGTAAACGAGTGCTGAACAACAGCAAATTCTCTACTGATGCCTTAATCAATAAATTCGAGGTCCTCACGGCATCTGTGGACAAGGCCGAGTGCTTTGCTCACAGATTCGCATCAAACTCCACATTTGACTTGTCGGAAGTACCAGCACCAAACTTCCCTCTTAGAACTGAGGCTCAACTGAAAGATGTTTACATAACTCGACTCTGGTATCTAAGATAATATCATAACTTGACTCGAGGTGAGCGAAGATGATGAAAATCCCGGTCATCGTCCTGAAGAAATGTGCTCCTGAACTTTCCTCTGTCCTCTCTAAACTCTATAATTACTGACTTTCTGCTTCCTGCTTTCCTTCGTGCTGGAAGTCCTCTTTTGGGGTTTCTGTATTTAAGAAAACTTTCGGATCCATCCAGCCTCCTGCCAATTTTCGGAAAAGTGTTCGAGGCTATTATCAGTACTGAGAGTGTTCAACATTTTACTTCCCATAAACTGTTCTAAGACAGACAGTATGGATTCCGCTTTTTCAGGTCTGCGACTACCATGGGAGTACATATGCCAGGTCCTCGATAAGTCCGTCGAGGCTCGTGCTGTTGCCCCGGATATCTCCAAGGCTTTTGATAGAGCTTGACTCACTGACCTTCTGCGCAAGCTTCAAGGCTATGGTATCACTCGACGCTTTCTTCATCCGATCCAACCCTTCCTTTCTAACCGCATCATGAATGTCGTCTTGAATGGGCATGCCTCCACATCCTACCGCATTAACCATTTCCTGGTTAATAGTATTTCAAGAAAATGTAGCTGCATCTACGCAAGATCTCAGAATGATAATCAAATAATGAGAAAGCTTACTCTAGTCATTGTCCTCTCATCTCAATAATTAGATCCTTTTATATCGAAATCTACAGCAAAACACTTTGTTCGAAATGTCACTAAAGAGTTTTAAAAATTGAATAACTTTTACTCTTTACTTCATAGTACCATAGTATTATATAGAATATATATGGAAAATAAATGTACGTTAGTTGAAAAGTATTACCTTTTTCAAATAATGCCACATTTCAGTTTCGCAGATCAGATGGAACATAGTGGCCATTTCATGCAAAACCGTAAGAAATTATTATTCTTTTCCCGAAAATCTTCATGAGAAGCTTCATTGGGGTTCTTGAATGAGCATATGTCTCATCATGTTGAAAGGAAAGAGATTAAAAATTGTTTAGAGTGACACCTGAGAGATCCAAACCGTGAAGATGGCTTTCGGGTTGATGGGCTAAGTTTTTCTTCGATATTCTCGCTTAACCAATCAAATACTGCTTTTTTTTTTTTAATCGTATCACCCCGAGCAAGGCGGTAACGCCACTGATGTGCAGGGGGCTACGTAAGAGTGAAAAGATTGGAAAAGAGAAAGCCGGAAACCGCATCCTAAAGAGGGAACAAGGGATGAGCCTCTTCATTTGTTCAATAGACGTGGGTGGAGTGTGAACCGAGAGATAGTTTAGTCTATCTACTCCAATTGAGAAAAAAAAAGAGTAAGAATATTGGGAAAAGAGAGAAAGCCGGAAACCACATCCTAAACAGGGAACAAGGGATGAGCATCTTCACCTGTTCAATAGACGTGGGTGGTTGTTTCTATTCTGGCGTGGTATGCCACTTCGTGGAACATTTATTCTCAAAACTTGGTGAATTTCTCACAATTCATCACATACTGATGATATGCTCGTTACGTTTAAATTTTTAATTATTGTTTTGCTAGAATGAGTTCACTAATTGTTTCGTTTTTCAGTCGTATAGTTTTGCATGATTAATCCTCAAAATCTCCTATATAATACATCTGGAAGAAAACTAAAGAAAAATTTAATAATCAAAAAATTATTAAACTTTCAGACACTTTGGTGATCTTTCAGATGCCCTGACAAACTTTACCAACTTCACGGCATAGGATTACACAGAAATAATTCACAAATCCCATATGAGCGTTGTAGAGTGCTAGATTGCTATGTGACATCTGTTCTTCTGTGTGGCAGTGAATGTTGGACGATCTCCTCAAGGATAAAGGAGAGGCTTGAAGCAACAAAAATGTGGTTTTACAGAAAGATGCCGAGGAGAACATGGACTGAGCACGTAACTAAGTGTTGGAGAGTATGGAAACGCGGAGAAAACTCATAACTAATATAAGGAAGAGACAGATGAGGTTTCTGGGACATGTAATGAGGAAGGAGAGTCTGGATAATTTGATGCTCACAGGGCGAATAGAGGGAAAAAGAGACAGGGGTAAGCAGTGTGAGACCTACTTAATAAGCCCGAGCAAATGGATGGCACAGAGGTGTTTCGATGAGATACCAAGAGGAAGAATTTTTGAGAGCGACAAGAGACAGAGCCAAGTGGACGTTTATGATCGCCGACGTCCTGAGGGGACACGGCACATGAAGAAGAAGAAGAAGAAGAAGAAGAAGAAGAAGAAGAAGAAGAAGAAAAAGAAGAAGAAGGTTTTTAGAACCATTACAATATTTGCGGTCATCATGCTAGAGTGGAAATAGTTTGATGGACCACATTTCCATCTGCGATTCTGTCTTCAAACGTAATAATAAAAACCCAATTTTGAAGACGATGAAAAATGGATTGTTTACAGCAATATGGAGTGAAACGTGACCGGGTAAAAACAAACATGGCTACTGTTAATCACTTCAAAACTTTAGTCTGAATCCGAAGGAGATGCTGTGTATTTCGTGGGATTGTGCATTACAATCTTTTTCCACATTATCAGACATTGAATTTGTACTCTTCCCAGATGAATCAATTAAAGGAAAAGATTGATGAAAAATATTTGAAATTAACCAATTTTAAGGGTGCATCTTTAAACAAAACAGCATTACTTATCACTTCTCTATGTAGAACCAGCGGCTAATGGTACCGTTTGGCTGAGATGTGCTATTATATTTACCATACTCATTCGATCTTGGAGTTTGGTTTATTTGACCTTACAAAATTCAATTCACTGGAAATCTGTAAAACCACTTAGACTATTTTATTACCCAAGAAAAAGCCGCGTTATTAAAGGTGCTCCAAAGATGGTGATATATAGCGGAACGAAATTACATAATTGTGTTGGAATAAATTCACATCTAAATATCAAAATGCAATGAATCAGTTCCACTTACCAAAATAGTTTCGACAATATAACTTATTACACTAAACCTTATTTTTACAAAGAGATTAAATCTTTAATTTATTCCTATTGTCTTTATGATTTTTTTACTTCTAGTAACTTGAACTATTTCATGATATTTAATAAAATACTGTATTATCTTAAATATTTCTTGGATGCATTTAACAAAAGAGAATAATAAGTGAGTTAATTTGAAAAGTGTGACCAAAACAATTTAACTTAAGATAGAGAATCATTTAAACAACTGCAAATACATGAAACAACTAGTTTTTTAATCTCTGTAAATATTATACAACAGTTATTAATTCCTACTTTAGTTTGTGTTTCGTATTTCGTTTACTGTTAGTAATTATATTAGTAATAATATACAGGCCGAGACAAGTAAATTATAGCCATTATAATGTTAATTTCGTGCATGTGCGTTGTTTTTATTTTATTTTATTTTATCGGCTACACAATATAGTTTGCTGGAGACCGTCTGTGAGAAAGAGTGCACCATGAGGAATTTCCGTACACCAAAAATTTGGAAAAGACGTTGTACTGCTTGGCCGATGCGCTGGAAGTTCTAATCAGTCAGTTAAGTGCCGTACGTGAAACACTTAGGCGATCATGTCTCGAAAAAGACATGACTGACTGGGCTGAAATTTATTCCGCAGTGGGTTGCCATTGCTTTCTGCGGTAGACTGGTTGCCAGCCAAGGCTATAGAACCCAATCTGTCCTGTTATTTATTTCATAGCTGGAGGTAGAAGAGGTAGATTATATTACATTATTATATTAACTATAATTAGTGGGGGATCAGTTTATTACTTCATAGCAATAGAAAATCAATCCCCCACTTTATGCCCGATAGCAGTTTTAATTATCTTTCAGTCAGTTAAGTACCACACGTGATACACGCTTTGGCGATCATGTCTCGAAAGAGACATGACTGATTGGGCAGAAATTTATCCCGCAGTGGGTTGCCATTGCTTCTGCGGTAGAGTGGTTGCTAGCCAAGGCTATAGAACCCAATCTGTCCTGCTATTTAACCCATAACTGGAAGGAAGAGACGGATTAATACCTTTCCCAAGGATATTTGCGCGTAAGTGAATGCAATGAATTCATCTGGAATCGAACTCGGCTCGGAAGTTCTAATACGAGTATTTAAAATTTTGGATGTCGATTGGAGGACAGGGAAGTGGATTCAGAAAAAAATGGATTAATCTTAAGATACAAGAGCACGAAAAATTCACTCTAAAGAACTCACTAATTTGTTGGCGGGGGCTTCAGATTCAAAACTGTGGCCTACATTAAATGCTTTGAATAGGTGTACTACACTGGATGTGCGTTGGATATCGACTGGGAACGAGAAATCGGGGAACCGAGTTCGAATTCCAGTTGAATTCCTTGCATTCACTTACATGCAAATACCCCTGGGAAAGGTATTAATCAGTCTCTTCCCTCCAGTTATGGGTTAAATAATAGGACAGACTGTGTTCTTTAGCCTTGGTCGGCAACCAGTCTACCGCAGAAAGCAATGGCAACCTACTGCGGGATAATCTTCTGCCCAGTCAGTCATGTCTTTTTCGAGACATGATCGCCCAAGCGTGTATTACGTATGGCACTTAACTGACTGACACTGGATGGCTGCTAGAAGAGACTTTGCTCTGGCACCATGCCAAACAAGCAGAAGGATCCAGTCATAGTTGTCAAACAATTTCTGGGACCATATCACCCCTTACATCTAGCCATCTAACTCCACAGATTGCAACGCAATGGTGGGTCGCTGTTGAACGGTAAACCCATAAACCAAAGTATTATTGCAGCATTCATCAACCTAAACAATAAGACCGTTCAGTAGGGATACAAAATATTCCGAAGTAGTTTTGACATTGTAGTTGAAGCCAATAGCAATTGTATTGACTAAATTTACTCTTTACTATTTCAAGATATTTTTGTGGAATTTTCGTAAATATATCATTTTATATATAAAATGAGATGTCACTGTCATTTTAATGTTTGCGTAATTTAGACGATAATTTATTAATCTTACCCTGTATTAAAAATATTAGTAGAAATATTTTACTAGTAGCGATAGTGACATCAGCAAACCACATTGCCCTAAAGAAATCAGACGCAGAAGAAAAAACAAGTAGATGAATGAAAAGCTTCTTAGCATGATGCAAAGGAGACAGAAAATGATGCCAAGACATGGAATGGAATAGAGGAAACTACATAAAGAAATAATAACAAATGCCAAAAGGCCAAAGAGGAATGGCTCAACGACAAATGTGCAGAAGTAGAGAGACTGAGCAGGACTAATAAAGCAGACATGCATAAAAAATAAGAGAATTAACAAGATCTAACGCCAAAATAAAATCTAAGGATAGAACGATAATATTGGAGAAAGACGAAATGAAAAGAATATATAAAAGATCTTTTCCATGAGAGAAAGAGAAACCGATAATAATCAAAGATGAGGACGAACCGGAAATATTAAAGTCCGAAGTGGAAGCTGCAATGGTCAAACTGAATAGAAATAAAGCAGCTGGTCCAGACAGCATTGTAATAGAGTTGCTGATAGCCCGCGAAGAATTCGGCATAGAGAAAATTACAGAAATAATAAATTCAATTTATAACAAACGACCTAAGCAAATTGATTTCCATAGCGATGCCTAAATAGCCAGGTGCAAACGAGTGCGAACTCCACCGAACAATCAGTTTAATGAGTCATATTACAAAACTGATCGTCCGAATCTTGATGAATAGAGCAAGAATAGGACAAGAACAATGCGGGTTCGTCAAAGACACTGGAACAAGGAACGCCTATTCCTGATTAGGATGCTCTTCGAAAGGGCAATACAAATGAAGAAGGACTTGTACCTATGTTTTATTTATTATGCAAAGGCGTTCAACAAAATACGCCCCCAAAAATTGATAGAGATGCTCAGCAGCCTCGACATATTTGGGAAAGACCTAAGAGTAATTAAGAATCTCTACATCTACTGGCAGTAAACCGCTTGCATACGGACAGGAAACGAATTCAGCAGATATACAAAGATGGAAAGGGGCGTAAGACAAGGATGTGTGTTTTTACCGGATCTATTCAACTTGTACAGCGAGACTATTTTAAGGACCCTAGATATTATGACAGGATTCGTCATCGGAGACTACAATTTGAACAGCATAATGTACGCAGATGATACAGTGCTGATTGCAGACACGGAAAGGAAACTACAAGACCTCCTACAAAAGATAGCTTAAGAGAGTGACAAAAATGGACGACAAATAAATTGCAAGAAAACCGAATGCATGGTCATCAGCAAAAAGAGCAGTCCAAAATGCCAGATACAGCTGAGTGATACTAAAATCAAGCAGATATAAAAACTTAAATACCTGGGAAGTCTTCTAACAGAAGACGAAAAGTGCGACACAGAGATCCGAAAGCGAATTGGCAAAGCGAAGGACGCGTTCCAGAAGCTGAGTAAAGTATTAAGAGGCAGGAAACTTTCACGGGAAACAAAGAAGAGATTACTGGATTGCTATGTGGTCATTTCTTCAATATGGCAGTGAATGCTGGACAATATCATCAAAGATGAAAGAAAAAATTAAAGCAACTGAAAGGTGGTTCTACAGAAGGATGTTGCGGATATCATGGACCGAACATGTAAGCAATGGTAAGGTTTTGGAAAGGATGAAAACGAAAAAGAAATTAATATTGAGCATGAGGAAGAGATAACTGATGTTCCTAGGACATGAAATGAGGAAGGAAAACCCGATACCAACAGGCCAGATAAAGGGAAAAAAGATATAAGAAAGCAACGGATAACATATTTGAAGGGCCTGAGCTGGTGGTTGACTGAACGGGGGTTGCGTGGTGTTACAGGGGAAAACGTGCTAAGAACCACGAGGGATAGGGAGACATAGAAGGCCTCGATCACCTGCATCCTGAAAAAACAAGGCACATAAAAGAAGAAGAAGAAGAAGAAGAAGAAGAAGAAGAAGAAGACAAATAGTTTATTTTTCTGATTCAATAACATCCACGTATCATCTAAATTTATTTATGAATGGAACTTTGTGTGTGTGTGTGTGTATGTGTCTGATCGTGCCTATAGACTCCGAAACAGCTGAACCGATTTTCTTGAAAATTCACACAGTTGTACTATAAGCGTCTGCGAGTGTTCTTAGTTAGGTTTTGTGTCGAGGTGCCCCCGATAAATATCGAAAATTGATAATCGAAAAAAATCGGGCTATAGAAGGAGTGGTCCGATTTTAATCAAATTTGATACACTCATAGACAAAGACATAAGAAACGATATTCAGAAGTTTCAAGGTTGCAGTTCATGCAATAGTGCAGAAAATTGATAATACATATATATATATATATATATATATATATATATATATATATATATATATAAGGCAAGATGTGTGTGTGTGTGTGTGTGTGTGTGTGTGTGTGTGTGTGTGTGTGTGTGTGTGTGTGTGCCTGTTTATGAGTCTGTATGTCCTTTATATAAATCCACAATTTTTATCCGATTCTCACCAAACTTCACACAAATATTCTTTAGGCTGAGTCTAAGCCCCAGGACCATGGATTAGTTTTAAAGCTTTCATTACACCCGAGTAAAGCCGGACTATACTGCTAATTGTATATATATATATATATATATATATATATATATATGTATATGTGTGTGTGTGTGTGTGTGTGTGTGTGTGAAGTTCACAGATTTTCAGATTCGTATCCACGCAAACTTGCGCACATGTGCTTGCATATATAGTTTATATATATATATATGTGTGTGTGTGTGTGCGCGCTCACGCGTGTGTGTGTGTGTGTGTGTGTGTGTGTGTGTGTGTGTGTGTGTGTGTGTGCGAATTAGTAAATATACAGTTAGGTATACACGCATATAGAATATATTATTCACTTGTTAATGAAACAATTGTCAGTGGAGTGTAAACAGAGATATTTATTATATATTAATAAATATGCATATTTTCCTATGTTGTTTAAGGGTTATGAATTTAAGTTAAATACCCAGTTTATAATATGCACCTGATAATAATGTAGCGCATGAAACTCCGAGTCGAGCCAAACTAATAGGATAATATATATATATATATATATATATATATATATATATATATATATGAATGAAGTAATACAAATTTTAAAGTAGAAATTCTCGATATAAATCAATACTCAAATACTTTATAGCAAATCACTCACTTTCTGTTATGGGTAAACACACCTATTCCTCAGTTAATGGACTCTCCCTCATATATTAATAACAGCTAACAGGAAGTTCATAGGAGTTCAGTTGAACTACTAGACAGTTGATATTAGTCGGCAGTTAGCTGAGTATTGAGGAGTTAACTTGCAGTTCCTAACGTTTTAGCTACGTTAAGTAGATTAGCAACCGACATAGCACGATTATAACCTTCAGTTTGAAAACTACTTCACAACACTTTCACTATGTATTCCATAGTAAGTTCCACTACTCAAACAGCTTTTTTTCCACGAACCAAGACCCTATGGAACAGACTTCCCAGGGGATGTTTCCCTGATCACTACAATCTTAACCTGTTCAAGTCTAGAGTCAACCTTTATCTTCCTCTCCTATCCATATAGATTACCCCTTAATGTGACTCGCTGCCTCGAGTGAACTCCAATCCAAGTACAGGGTGAACCATACTGTAAAAATTTGCTTAACAAATACTTTTATTTTTATTATTCGTTATTTTAAGGAATTCACTATTGGTTGTTCAATACTCAACCCATGTTCAAGAGACACGAATGCACATCACACACAAACACAGGTAAGAACACTTCTCTTAGTTTAGAACGTACTTATTCTTAAGGCTTCCTGTCCAGATAAAATATATAGGTATTGAAAACAATGATTTCTATCATGTGCACTGTTAATTTTAAACAGTTAATCACAAGAATTATTAGACAAAATCTAGAGCTTTATTCAGGTTATTTTCATTTCTAAAAATAACAAAAAAAAAAAATGAATGGGAAGATGAAAAAAAGAAAAATGAGTTAATAAAACCAAATTATGGTACGAACAATAAAAAATTGCTAATTTTTAAAAATCCACTACGATGCCTTGCATGGGGTGAGATGATTAAAAAAAAAATTGGGTGCTCAATTATAATGTTTACATTTAAGGCTAAAATATGTTTTCCTCTATGTTACCAAATGTGTTCCCGCAGTTTCAGACATTGCGCTTATACTTGAGTCAATAAATGAAGTGATATTATACAGCAGACGTCATCGTAAGTCTGTACCAATCGACAGACGAATACAACGTGTACTTTATGTTTGCAATATCCTGATTTGGTAATATTCCAGTTGGGAGTTGTTTCATGCGTGTACTTCCTAGACGTGACTAATATTATGCTACTGGTAATAAACATTGTATTTACGACCGCACAAAATAGCTAATATAGGTTAAAGTTCGATTGAATAAACACAATGTATGTATTTACTATGCATATTTCACCAAGGTACAAGGTCAAATTATTTGAAGAATATGAGAGTAGAACGATTCTGTGGTGTCAAAATTTTATAGACCACACATATCTGTTTCAGAAATGGGTATTCGAAATATTACCCAGGTTTGATATTATATTACAAGAAAGGTTTGGTCTAATCGTATATATGCAGATCATACTAAGCCAAACTTCTAAATAAAAATTAGCTACTTACCATGAAAAATCAGCATATGAAACATTGACATGTACCTATTCTTGAACTCTGAACACGAGCACAAATCAAAAGATTTATTATAATAATATTATCTGATTAAACATATTATTGCAGTCATTATTTATTTTAATATTTATTGAGCTTAATATAATGTAGACAAGATATTCCACAAGAAAAACAATTGCAGTCAGATATTTGTGTTATTCCAGACTTCCTAATGAGAGAAACGTTTTTTATGCCATTTGAAAGTTTGAATTTAATGTGGACTTAATAATGTTTTACATAATGATTGTAATAACCAGCTTAATGGGCGAGATCAATTCGTATGTGTTATCCGAATCAGTGTTCAGTGCTCAAATGCAGATAAAAGGTAAGATTTATTATTCTGAATTTTAGTCATCAATATTCTAAGGACTGGAAGCGAAACAGTCATTCTACTACTAACAATAATTGACATTACTCAAATATTTAACTCCCTAAGTATGACAATTTTGGAATTAGGTTATTATGTTTAACTTAAATGTTATATTTTGGCAACTGACAAGTCAGATAGCAGAAAGAATAGGAGCGGGATGATATTACTATAGACTATAGACAATGTTTCTTTTGTCTTTATTCATATTTTTTTTTTTAATCATTTCACCCCGAGCAAGGCAGAAACGCCACTGATGTGCAGGGGGTTACATAAATGTAAAAAGATTAATTAGAAAAGAGTGAGGAGTACAAGCTAGTTAGAAAGGAACAATAGAAAGCTGAGAAAGCAGGTGCAATGACAGATACATGGGCGGAGAGAAAGAGAAGGTTATACAGGGGAGGGGAGAGAGAGCTAGAGGCCAGTTGTTAGTAGGTGAGTATTAACTTTGCTTTTAAATTTCTGGATTTTCCCTAATTTATTTAGATCTGAAAATTTTTATACATATTTCTCTCATTCTCTATCTTTCTCTTTCTCTAAATACACACACTTATCCTATCTCACACACACACACACACACACACACACACACACACACACACACACACACACACACACACACACACAAATATATACAAAATATATGCGCGCGTTTGCTTTGGTACGCGTCTGAAAATCTATTAATTTCTCATAACTTTTAACATTACATCTGTGTATCTATCAAAATATGACTTAAATAATACTTGAAAGCAGCACTTGAATAAATCTTATTTCAAGATGGCTATATATATATATGTGTGTGCGAACTTTGCTGTGAGTGTTTATGTATATATGTATGCATATACAGCTGATTGATTTTACCCAGGATTGAACCCCGACAGAATTGGCGTCAGTCGGCGATTCTATCTCTGAGCTATGGACGCTGGAGAGAGAGGGGGGAGGGGGAGAGAGAGAGACGTAAATTAATAAATATACATATGAAGAGGGTGGACAAATGTATAGTATTATTATTATTCAGGTGTTAATAAAACCGTGCCCTAATGTATGAACAGAGCTGTATTATATATATATATATATATATATATATATATATACATATTATCCTACGTCTATTGAAAGACTCGGAGTTTCATGCATTATGCAATCATCAGGTGCATATTTATTGCATAAAGCATGAAACTTTGAGTCGTACTATAGACGTAGGATAATATGTATATTTATCAATATATATATATATATATATATATATATATATATATATAGTGACGTAAATTAATAAATATACACATGAAGGTGCACATATGTATTATTATTCAGATGTTAATGAAACAGTGATCAGTGTATGAACAGAATTATATTATATATATATATATTAATAAATATACATATTGTCCTACGTCAATAGCGTTATGCAGTCTGAAGGTGCATATATCAAACTGACAGTTTAACAGATTTTAATTTAAGTTCACTTGTTGTTCATAGCAATTAAACCAAGGGAATATATATATATATATATATATATATATATATATATATATATATATGTGTGTGTGTGTGTCTGTGCGTACACCCTCCTCATATGTATATTTATTAATTTACGCCAATATATATATATATATATTGACGTAAATTAATAAATATACATATGAGGAGGGTGTACATATATCATTATTATTCAGGTGTTAATGAAACATTGCTCAATGTATGAACAGACCTGTATTATATATATATATATTAATAAAAATACATATTATCCTACGTCTATGGCACGACTTTCATGCGTTATGCAATCATCAGGTGCATACAGATATATATATATATATGTGTGTGTGTGTGTGTGTGTGTGTGTGTGTGTGTGTGTAGTTTTACTTATTAATTCAACAGAATTTATCAGTTAAACGTTATTTTTGTGAATACTCTTATTTGAGTAGATAGTAAGTTTTCCTATCAGGAAGTGCGTATTCTTCTCTAATAGGATTTCCTACAATACTTAGGTCCGTAAACAAAAATAAAACTACTATTTAATAAATAAGCAGGACGTCTAGTTACATACGAGTATCTACTAAAAATAAGGCTTAAATAATATGTATGTGTTTGCGTTTAAGTATATTTAAACATAAATATTTACATGTATCTAAACATTTATATATCTGTAAATAATAAATATATGATAATATATGTGCGTCTGTAAATACACAAGTACGTACTGAACGCGTCTGATTAATAGCAGGCTTGTCTATTATAAGTTTGAAATATTAAGTAGTTTTAGAGAGAACTGAATAACTCTATTTGTATGTATAAGCATATTGGCAATGAAAATATTTTACTGCATATAATCACTTACTGATTCTGTATATTGATTGGTACTGGCACATATTCACTCCTTTCAGATTGATACTGATTCTGGGTCGATGAGTTTTCGTAGCTTAGAAACTGTCAGTAAAAACGGAAATACACACTTTTTGTTCACTGACCTCATTATATCATTACGTTTCTGTTGAGATTAATCCGTTCCCTATTTTGAAATACTATGTGACAATACTTATCCATTTTATATGGTTTCTGTTGAATAGATTGTTAGTTCTCTTTAACTATTCAATTCTATCCCGACTATAAATACAAAGTGATCACAAACGTGATTTGTTGAAAAGGGATGCAATTAAAAATACTTTATACATTAGTAGAAGTTACTGCATATTTTTTAAAAGCTATATTAATTCAAGTCATAAGCAATGATGACTCTCCATAGCACCCTCTCTTTAATATTTCCATGATTATCTTAAGAAAGATGTTGACCTGATCTGTTGTCTTAGCTACAAATTTGAGTTTAATGTACTTCTCTAAGACAAATTTGAGTTAAATGTACTAAGACTTTTTATCATCTAAGGATAGCGATCTAGTTATCGTTAGATACCATCTTCTCCAGTTATGCATTAAATAACGTCTAACTAGAGAAGATGAGTGAAATGAGAGCCAAACTAAACATTGCCGACTAGGTTGGGATTTGAACTCGGGTCGATGATTCCACTTTTCATCCTGATAATTATTAAGCTATTAAAAAAACTAATTTTCAAAGATTCTCTTTTGTTTCTTTTACATTTTATTAGTTAAGTGACTTAGTGACTTAAGTTATTTTTAAATTTCTTAACTTGGTTTATGCAATTCAACCAAAGAACAAATAAAATCTACTTTCCTTGAGTAAGTCAAAAATGGTATAAAAATTCTGAGTAGTGGTAAATCACCTGACATGGATGATATCTGAAATCTTTAAATGTGCAAGTGAAAATTGAGTTCAACTTCTGAAAACTTAATACGATAGAACTGGATAGAAAAGAGTGTACCAGAGTATTGGAAAGAGGCTCTGAAGGTTTTTTCTCTATAAAGGGAAAGACAATTATATGCATCACTTACACAAGGATGACATTGGAAATAACCACGTGATATCCCTTTCAATTATTCCCAACCATTGTCGGCATTTCACCAACATTTCTGATGGTTAAACCCGAATCTTCTTCTTTGTATCTCTTCATACGTCAGCGATCATGTGTTTTGTATTAATAATAATGCTATCCTTTAAAGTCCCTTTGTTTCATGCGTTTACACAAACTCGTTATATAAGACATTCACTGATTTTCCCAGTCCATCTTGCCTTCAATATGTTCTGCGAATCCCAAATTATCCGAGCCATTTTCCCAATTTTTCGGAAATTTCAACATTCTTTTGGCTTCTACATATAAGTATCCTGTTTGTTTTTAATTTCCTTCAAATTTTGACGTTGTTCACCTGCTCAGTACATGGCATTCTCAGGATTCTGGAAAATTTTCTTTTTTTCACTTCAAGTTTCTTCTTCGTCTGGAAAGAAATTTGCCAGAATTCAAAGCCATATAGTATTAATGATAAAACATATAAGTTCTCAATTCATTTCTTGCTTTCTAACATATTTAGCTCTCTCAATAAACATATAGGAGTTTAAAAAATAACTAAGATGACAATGATTGTATGAGATATAGTCATGAAGACGTTGAGTTCTGGAAAAGAAGGTAAAATTACCACTAATACTGACAAAAGTCTACGAAGAATTCGCTAAGCAAAAGATAAAAAAATTATGAAGAAATGTAGACAAGAGGAATTTTCTACTAGCACAATAGACGAGAACTGGAGATTAAAACTTGGAGAAAAATGAAAAGAAGCTTCCGCCCAATGTTAAAATAGACAAAAATCAAATATTCAAAGTTTTGTTAGGTGATATGAAGTGGAACAAAGGTATTATATTTAAATAAAAAATGACATGAAGTATAATAATAAGCTAACCGACTTGAAGTGTTGAATGTTTAAACTAGAATCATTTTGCATAAACATTCTTAGTATTGATATACGGCTTAGGTATCGAGTACATTTTAAAATCTGCTAGGACTAATTTTCGGGATAAATTTTGTCCCAGTTGCCAACCCAGACTATAGAACCGATCTGTCTTGCTATTCAATCCGTAGCTGAAGAGAGAAGAGATGGATTAGTACCTTTCCTAAGGGTATTTGTACGAAAGTGAATGAAACGAATTCGACTGAAGTTCGAATTTGGCCCTCTGATTTCTCATCCCGAGTTGATACCGATTACACCAGCGCGCGCGCGCGCACACACACACACACACACACACATTGATGTTCGATAAGGTGTAATATATATATATATATATATATATATATATATATATATATATATATATATATATATATACGGGTTAAACTTTGTTAATAAAAATCCCCTGAACACTCCACTCATTGTAGAAACCTGGGAGCAAAATAACTCGTTTAAAAATGGAAAATATTCAAAAGTTCTACAATATGATTGCATCGAACACTTTTTAATACAAATGTGTATTTGTCTAACCCTATTATGACCAAAAACTAAGTATTAAACAATCAATCTATATATATATATATATATATATATATAATTTGTTGCAATATAGAAAATATGTTTGTGCTACATATGCCTAGTATAGCCTCATCAGTTTAATTTTCTTGGAAGAATGAGCAATTTTTTTTTTTTGCAAAAATATATATTGCTGGAATTTCTTTAACAAAAATGTATTACTAGTGATATTTATTATCACTATTTTTTACAAAAGTATTGCTAGTAATTTTATTATTCTGAAAATATAATGCTTAGATTTTGACTATAATTTTTTAAATATTTTCATACTGTTTTGACGACAGATCTTTTTGGCTGGAAGCCTAACAGGTACTACCAACCCTTATCAGGCTGGACCTGGGAACAACGTAATTAAGAGATAGTTCCACGCTCATCAAAACCTTACGGTCAGATGTCAGTAGTTTATCGTTATATGCAGGACATAGTACTGCATTTAAATATTTTGTTCCTTAGATGTTTTTACTAGTAACAGTATTAATACTTTTGGTTAAATTTATTGTATTAATATATGTGTTGAAGAAAAAGGAAATAATTCGTTTTTTAAATTCTCAATGTATTTAATAGAATCTTGGTATTATTTATTTAATGAAATCCGGAATAGTAATTAAAATATGTACTGCCCTACATCAAACCGTAACATAAATTATAAAGTTTCCATTCCATTTAACAACTTAGTCTTTTCTGATTTGAAAAGGATTCATTGTTTGACACATTGAATTAGTATTTTAATATGTTTTTCTTGGGGCTCTTACTGATTTCTTACCGAAAACACGATTTAAAAAAGAGTTGCAATCATATTATTTTCTACATTGTTATTAGTTAAATAAGTGATCATTAATTATTATTTTTTTTTATTTTTTTATTTTTTTTTGCTTACATCCTAATCATATTCATCATCTATATGACCCAGTATGTTCATAGGGGGTCGCAGCGCAGCAGAGAAAGTCCCCCTGCACATATCTGGATTGAAATCTGTAAAGATAATCATTCACACATAGCGTGTGTTCAGCAACTAAACTTGGCAGAAGGAATATCTCTTCTGGTTGATCGACAGTCAATGTCGTACAACTTGAAGGTTAACAATGATCACGTTTCATTAGGGTGGGGGTTGCATCCTCATTCTCAACCAGCGATGGCATGTCATCACCGTACTGGCTCATGCATAAAGTCCAGTTTAATCCATTGTGCTAGATCTCCGTTGACTAGAAAAATGTTCATTCGTCTTTTGAAAGTCTTGTTTGTAACCCAACTGGATGTCTAGACAGCGACCGTTTAAAAAAACCTAGCTGATGAAATGATTTAGTTTACGAACATGATACCAATAGCACCCGTAACTTGACCTGATGTGAATGTCTTGACTTGAATTTTTAATTTCTGTTCCTTTTGATCTACTCAGACAGTCATGTTATCTCAACTATCCAGACTGTCATTTAACAGTTAATAGCATGAGTCAAAATTAAGAAATAATCATTCAGCGAAGTTTGAATTCACGTAGTTTCTCTCAGCCTGTAGGCTACGAAAATCAAGTTGAACCGAAAGTCATATTTAAACACATGACATTATTCTTTATTTTTCTCAAGCGCTGAATGCTTCAGTTTTAACCGAAAAGGAAATTAATACTGAGCATCAGGTAGAGACAGCTAAAATTTCTGCGACATGCAATGAGAAAGGAGGGCTTGGAAAACCTGATACTAACAGGCCAGATAGAGGAAAAAAGAGACAGGAGAAAGCAACGGATAACATATTTGAAGTGCATGCTACGAGCCACCTGGGATAGAGAGACCTGGAAAGTCATGATCGCCTACGTCCTGAAAAGACAAGGCACATTGAAGAATGGCAATAATTGCAGTGCTATTATTAATTTATTAAAAGATGATACAAATGTCATTTCTACTGTTACTGTTAGTTGATTTTTATTATAACTACTCAGATTCTCAATCCACACGTTGATTACTATCTACCGTAAATAACTCTGTAGCCTATATACTCGAGTATAGTCCGATAAAATTTGTTATAAACACTGACATAAAAAAGATACGAGCCTAATATCACGTATGATAAAGTACAATAACACGGTAGAATATCGATTCAGAAGGCTAAAGAACTGAGATTTTGAACTATGCCATCTTGATAGCATCATAATTTTCTGATAACTGTATGCGAAGTGCAAATAAAACTATACTACGATATCACTGTTCAGAACCATGGTTAACCGTCATCTTCTCCACATATCGCTAAAAATTGTACCTCTTACTCTGTAACCCTTTAAGTGGCTCTTGGGCCTTGTACAGGGTGAACATTATTGTAAAATGTATCACGTCCCATGCTCAATTGGACTTTATTGACATTTCAGCTGCAATTCAATAATACTGAACGACTAACGCATTAAATTTCTTAATCCATCATATTTGAGAATATTTTGCCGGCAGCTCGAGAAAAATTATTGATTAGGCATCTTCTGAAATCTTACAGTTCGATAATTAAGTAATATAAATTTCAGCTGAAAAGATAAAGTTTGTCAAAACTGTAAGTCTTGCGTTCTTTATCTACTGATTTTTGCTGCATGTAACCTGATTTAAAATGTGGCTTTATTTAGGCTATTTCCTGTAATACTGTTCTAAGAATTGTTCAGATACTGTAATGTCTATTACCTTGTAACAGAAATATTGTTCTTTTTATCGTCTAAACACATAAAAATGAATTTCTCATTACCTACTTTCGGGTGCCAAAACAATGTAAGATCGTAATAAATTGTGCAGCTGGAAAAATGTAATTTAAAAAATCATTTCTACCCATGCAAGGCAGTAAAGCTACGAAAACACAAGAAGTTACTGAATTTGAAAGAATAATTAACAAGGGAAACATTAAGAAGCTAGAAAAATAGAAGATTAATAAAAGAGACAGTAAATAGCGACTGATATCACATTTAAATTTGTGAAGTTCAAAGTTAACTGGGAAGCAACAAGCCGGAAGAGAATTCCGCAAGTTAGTAGTGTGTGAGAAGAAACTGTTGGCGGAGAACTTACGGTTACATCCAGCCATTTCAGTTATAAAATGATGAGACTTTATTGTCAATCTAGTACTGAACTTAAAATTCATAAAGTCTAGGTACCAAAGAGAAAAATCTCCTAAAAAAGATTTTTAAAAATATCTATAGAAAAGGCCACACTAAAAAGGAAGAAACGTGACTAAATTCGAGATGCCAGGTCAAGAGCAATAATATTGCTGATCCTTCTTTGTATTTTATCAAAAATTTATAAATATTAACAAGAGTACCGGACCATACGTGGCAGTAATATTCGAAGCATTGATGAATGACAGAATTATAAATTTGCATGATAAATTTTGTAAAACAAAAAAAAATAGCAATGGATACATTATAATATATGATGCAACAAGTCACTCTCCTGGAGGTTAGCATCAGCCATACTGATGGGAAACAGAAAAAGGTCTCTCAGATGATTAATAGAGAGAAGTTCGTTTTGGACCCGTTAAAATCCGACTAGAAATCTCATTTCAAACTCAATCTCAAACGTTTGTTGGTGAGGAATCATTAAGGTGGTTGGAAGTTTTTCAAAGCGATAACAGTGTCTTGAAGAAATAAGTCTAAGAACAAGTGACCATCAATGTCTTTAAATACAATGATTTAACAAAATTGAAAATATTTGCATGAAAACTTACCAATGTTACAATACAAATAAATATCATTCAATGAACAGTAAATAAATAATTTATATCTACAACCTTACAACAACCGTCCATTATTTACCAGAGGTGTAACGCATCTCAAGTATTGTTATATAGCACCAACTCTAAGTAGATACTAATAAAGCTTTATTTGACTAATTCAGCTTTAGAGCTGAAAACGTTTATTTTATTATAATGAATGTTTACAAAGAAGAGGATTTGATTTTTTTAAAAATTTGTTTAATGGCATATTATCCTCTGTGGGTTATTTAATGCCTAAAAGGTAGGTTTTTAATGTATTTTTTAATGTTCGGTTATAAGAGAAGATTGATTTTTTTTATTTTAGAAAACTGAAGATGTCTTCTAGTTTTGTATTCAAAAATTTTTTGCTTGGAATTTTTCTTTTCTTTCAAAAATGTATTATGGTAATATTTTTTCTTCAAAATGTATATTTTTCTATAAAAGTCTATTTTTAAGTATATATTTCTATAAAAGTGTATTTTTTATATTTTCATATTGTTTTGACCCCAGTTTAAGGGTTAACTATTTGCCCATAGCTGCAACCCTAACAAGTGCTACCACTCTGGATCAGGATGGACCTGAGAACAACAGCAATTAAGAGGTGGTTCCATACGCCTCACAACCTCCCAATCAGAATCTTTGCTGCCGGATGCAGTTAACCGTCATACACAAGATCACAAACAAGAGGAGAGATGCGATGTGCACATTTCATTACCACACTAGCTTACCAATGATTGATATATTTCTTATTGTTATTTTATGACTTATTAACTCATGATCCTTATTAGCCCATGACCCTTATTAAGCCATAACCTTTATTAACCCTCATGAGTTATTTACAACTGAAGCATATTTTATTGCTTATTATTTTATGGCTTATTATTTTATGACTTATTAACTCATGATCCTTATTAGCCCATGACCCTTATTAAGCCATAACCTTTATTAACCCTCATGAGTTATTTACAACTGAAGCATATTTTATGGCTTATTATTTTATGGCTTATTATTTTATGACTTATTAACTCATGATCCTTATTAGCCCATGACCCTTATTAAGCCATAACCTTTATTAACCCTCATGAGTTATTTACAACTGAAGCATATTTTATTGCTTATTATTTTATGGCTTATTATTTTATGACTTATTAACTCATGATCCTTATTAGCCCATGACCCTTATTAAGCCATAACCTTTATTAACCCTCATGAGTTATTTACAACTGAAGCATATTTTATGGCTTATTATTTTATGGCTTATTATTTTATGACTTATTAACTCATGATCCTTATTAGCCCATGACCCTTATTAAGCCATAACCTTTATTAACCCTCATGAGTTATTTACAACTGAAGCATATTTTATGGCTTATTATTTTATGGCTTATTATTTTATGACTTATTAACTCATGATCCTTATTAGCCCATGACCCTTATTAAGCCATAACCTTTATTAACCCTCATGAGTTATTTACAACTGAAGCATATTTTATGGCTTATTATTTTATGGCTTATTATTTTATGACTTATTAACTCATGATCCTTATTAGCCCATGACCCTTATTAAGCCATAACCTTTATTAACCCTCATGAGTTATTTACAACTGAAGCATATTTTATTGCTTATTATTTTATGGCTTATTATTTTATGACTTATTAACTCATGATCCTTATTAGCCCATGACTCTTATTAAGCCATAACCTTTATTAACCCTCATGAGTTATTTACAACTGAAGCATATTTTATGGCTTATTATTTTATGGCTTATTATTTTATGACTTATTAACTCATGATCCTTATTAGCCCATGACCCTTATTAAGCCATAACCTTTATTAACCCTCATGAGTTATTTACAACTGAAGCATATTTTATGGCTTATTATTTTATGGCTTATTATTTTATGACTTATTAACTCATGATCCTTATTAGCCCACGGCCCTTATTAAGCCATAACCTTTATTAACCCTCATGAGTTATTTACAACTGAAGCATATTTTATGGCTTATTATTTTATGACTTATTAACTCATGATCCTTATTAGCCCATGGCCCTTATTAAGCCATAACCTTTATTAACCCTCATGAGTTATTTACAACTGAAGCATATTTTATGGCTTATTATTTTATGGCTTATTATTTTATGACTTATTAACACATGATCCTTATTAGCCCATGGCCCTTATTAAGCCATAACCTTTATTAACCCTCATGAGTTATTTACAACTGAAGCATATTTTATGGCTTATTATTTTATGGCTTATTATTTTATGACTTATTAACTCATGAGCCTTATTAGCCCATGGCCCTTATTAAGCCATAACCTTTATTAACCCTCATGAGTTATTTACAACTGAAGCATATTTTATGGCTTATTATTTTATGTCTTATTATTTTATGACTTATTAACTCATGACCCTTATTAGCCCATGACCCTTATTAAGCCATAACCTTTATTAACCCTCATGAGTTATTTACAACTGAAGCATATTTTATGGCTTATTATTTTATGGCTTATTATTTTATGGCTTATTATTTTATGACTTATTAACTCATGATCCTTATTAGCCCATGGCCCTTATTAAGCCATAACCTTTATTAACCCTCATGAGTTATTTACAACTGAAGCATATTTTATGGCTTATTATTTTATGGCTTATTATTTTATGACTTATTAACTCATGATCCTTATTAGCCCATGGCCCTTATTAAGCCATAACCTTTATTAACCCTCATGAGTTATTTACAACTGAAGCATATTTTATGGCTTATTATTTTATGACTTATTAACTCATGATCCTTATTAGCCCATGACCCTTATTAAGCCATAACCTTTATTAACCCTCATGAGTTATTTACAACTGAAGCATATTTTATGGCTTATTATTTTATGACTTATTAACTCATGATCCTTATTAGCCCATGACCCTTATTAAGCCATAACCTTTATTAACCCTCATGAGTTATTTAGAGCTGAAGCATATTTTATGGATTTAAGTGGAATTCTGTTTTTGTAAGTGAATATTGCATTAACAATTTTATTGAGAATAACAATGATTTTTACAGACTAATATTTCTAAGTCTTATTCATACCGTTCCCTAGAGTATTTGGGCCTAAGTGAATATATCGAACCAAATTGAAATTCGAAATCGGCTCTCCGATTTCACATTGTGAGACGCTACTCATTATGCAACTGATATATCCTAACTGACGAAAGAAAAAGCAGATTTATTTATTTTGTTTATTCATTAAGTTAGATGTTTATTTTAAATCAATATGTTTCTTTCTTTCATGTTTTTTAATCTACGCTTTATCTGTAAGCTTATTACTTAGAAGAAAAAAATTAATGTCTTTCATTTATAATCTTGCAGATTACTGAGTTCAACTCTTTAAGAAGAAGAATTCTATCACTAATAATTAAATAGATAAATAAATAATAAAAAGTTTCGTGGGTGTACATCAATCTACCAACATTTAAGTCGATATTAAACTGCAAGCAAATGTTATGCATTTGTCAATAATGCAGACGTCCTTAAGTTTCTTTAACCTAAACAGAAAAAAAATATTCGATTAAGAGGGTGAAAATAGTGTTAATGTTCGTTATAATGCCTTTATTCTTGTATTATAATTCGTAAGTAATTAAATATTAAGGTGGCATATCAGTTATTGACAAGGAAAAATGAAATCGCAGAACCATGTTCAAGATTAATTAAAAACGTTTGCATTTACATTTTAGTAATGTTCCTCTGAATGTCTTGAATTAATTTCTTTCTCATCAGTTAAGGATAAATAGCAAGACTGTTACAGCCTTTTAGTTCTCTAATGCAGTTTAAGTTAAGCATCCTGGGTATTAAAGCAATCCCATAAAAATTAACTTATTACGGAAAAAATATGAAAAAATAGCATTTCAGAAATATTTTTAAAAAATTTCTTTTAATTACATTAAAGCCATGACAGGATTTAATCAAGCACTTTAATTTTAATTTCTAGGTGTTTCTGTTATTAAAGAGACAATAATAACTCAAATATTCTAATTAGCAAACTTGTTATTTGATTTTATTTAATAGATACTGCTCAAAGTTAAGAAGCAATATTGAAACATATTTCTACTAATAGAAAAATAAAAAATAAAAGCAAATCAGAAACATGTAAGCATAGCCAGAAAACGAGACAATCGATAGTAGAAAATTAAAATTTTAACGACAGCATTTGTAGTAAAACTATACAGTGGAGATGACATAGTTGAGGTTAATACCAATGGGGCATTGATGAAAAAAAAGAAAGAGGAAAAAGCTGTGTATATAAAAATTATAGGATTACTCTAATTAGATTCGAAGGAAAGCCTGGATCGTATTCAAACACCGATATTTAGCGTAGCCATTAGGTTTCCAGTCGATTTGTATACATATATTACTTGTAAGATTTCTGATTGTTTTGTACATTTAATCGATTTTAGCTTAGTGAAACAGTAAAGCGCATCCTATTACTATGCATTAAAATTCATATTTGGCAGTATATATAATCTAATGGAGGTAAATGCAATGCTTATGTGGGTGAGAAAAATAAACCGCAGTGGCTTTCTATGACTAGTGCAGGGTGATGTTCATACCATTTTTCAACATGAGAGACATTCTAATACTGAAATATTTTCCGATGAATATAATGTCCAATCTTATCAGGGAAATCTTTGTATTCCGTCTGGGTCAACATTAGACAGCCAGACACTAAGTAGTCAGTAATCTACATATTGAACCCGCACCATCTTTATTATGTATGTCTGTTATGCCTTCTTGTGCGTTGCGGAGCAGCGGATATCGGTTTAGAACGAGAAACCGGTAAATTCCAGTTGAATTGTTTGTATTCACAAATTCCCTTGGGAAAGGTATTAATCCGTCACTTCTCCCTCCAACTATGAGTTAAATGGCAGGGAAGATTGGGTTATATATCCTTGGTTGGCAACAAGTTTACCGCAGAAAATAATGACAACTGTTGAAGAGCAGCTAAGTACCCTCTAGCGCTCTCAAAGAATGGAATGGTCCGTGGACCGGAGTAGTTATAAAAATAAAGACTAATAGCAGTTTTGGATTCGGAGTATTGACGATTAATATCGAACTCTGATCTCTGTGACTCTAACGACTTAATCTCTTCTTTCTTCTACTATTTGTTGTTCCGGCTTATAGTGTTTGTCTTAATTGTATTAATATCCCATTTCACGGATATTGTATTGTAGACACTCAGCACACATATTCTGGTTATTGTCCTATCACCTCGGCTATACAACAGATTAACAACGAAGATTTAAAAAATATTGTCTGATACAATAGATTAGCGACGAAGAAAATTCATTATTTATTATAATAGTGGTGGACAAAGATTCTTTTTCGACTGGCAAAACCGGTGCGTCGAAAAAAAATGACGCCGGAAACAATAGACGACGAAATATCAACAAAAAAATCTATATAAAATAGATTTGGCTACGTAGATTTTAAACAAGCAAATCTATAATAACGGATTTGGCCTGGAAAACTGAGGCAGTAGTTTTGCCCAAAAAACATTCGCACAGGCTTACTGACAAAAACGAACAGTTTGCCGAAAAAATCAAAATAATCAGTAACAACAGCAAATATAAAAATGAAGGACTTCCAGAAATGTTTCCTTGATTATTTCAAAAACACTAATTAACACAAAACATTTTTTAAACAACAACAATTAGTGCAAAAACGGCAAGAATAATTACCACAAAAAATGGCAAGGAAAGCAACTTGATATTTTGTTGGAAATTTTCTCAAAAAGAGAAATAAGCCAGGTACATTTTCATGTGCCACTCTTGCCCGGGCTGGCTGGTTGTGACGCTTGTTCTCGTCGACGGTCGTGACGGCACCAATTGTAACACTGCCACCCGGCTGGCCGGTTGGTTGGGTAGCTCGCTGGTTCGGCAAAGGATCCCGCTGCGATGATGTCGAAACGGCACCCGCTGTGTCGATGCTTTCGGGCCGCTGTTGTTGGTCGTGATGATCTCGTCACAAAAGCTAGCCTTCAAGACGTCTATTGCAACAACGGACCACTGCCCACACTGAGATTTGATTTCAGAAAGTCGCGTTGTGCAAATTCAGTAGCTGTCTTTTCCACCAGAACCAGATAGGACTCATGTGGTTAAAAATAATCAGGGCACCCCCCCACAAAAAAAATTAAATAAATGAATAAGGTCGAACACGCCAGGAGAGTTACGAAGAATGTTTTTATAAAAAAAAAACAATTATTAGTCACAGGAGCAGATAATACAGTTGTCAGAATAATAATACAGTTGTCGGATTGTCAGTTTACAACGGAGAGACAGAGAGACAGAGAGAGAGTTTAAAATATCAGAGCTTTCAATCTTCAAAATAAAAATGTTTTTTCTAAGTTTCGTTAAAGTAACAGAGCTCTTCAAATTTTCACTAAAGTGTTTTCATGTATTCATTAAATTTTCATTAAAGTCTTTTCACATATTCTCTATAATCAGGGCTGTGAATTTTCTATGCAACTTCTAAAATAACAAAGTAATTTCGGGTTCTTATCGGATTTTAACGAAGTTTACCGAAGTAGAGCGAACGAGGAATCAGAAATTTCGATTCTCCCATGATTAAAAAAAAACAATAACGTTCTTTCGGGATTCCTATCGAAGGCGCATTATTCAAAATTAACTCTTTAATTTAATCGGCAGCAGGCTTCATTCGACATTAATTCTTTAGCCATAAATTCTGTGGTAGGCGACCGGTCGTGTGTCATGGCTCCCCCGGTTGGAAACCCTTTTCCACGGTCGTTACATTTCGACTCACAAAAACTACTCTCCAGCTAACAACTACTGATTTTTCTCACCGAGTCCGGAATTTTATAACCATCCCCTATCCTTGCCGACTCAAAGCTTTTCACCAACGAGACCGTTTTCCACCCACACGATTTGCGAGGAACCATGGCTCGACGAATGAAATATCAACAGCTCACATGACGTAATGTCTTTCTGTCTTCTTTCTTTCAATTGCATCATCTTTAGATTTTTCAATTCCCACAATTTCTGTTATCAGGAACAACCATTAGCGATTTAACCCTACCTGACCTCATCAAGTAAATTCTGACATTTTGTTATGACTGCGACCATTTTCTCAAATTTCCACCTAGCCCATAATAATGCGTATCGTATATGAAAAAGAAAGAAATTTATATTTCTTTCTCTCCTTTTCAAATTCTCAGCTAATTTATCTATTCCCCGGACTTTACAAGTACGTGATAGTATTAAAATAGTTTTTTAGATAAACTCACATCACGAATTACAATAAAGCACAACTAATAATACCACTAATATTAATGCCTCTCTCTCCGTTGTATTAAACCAAACAAAAAAAAAATTACCAGCGGGAGATAGTGTTACATTCTCAGAATGCTGAGTTTAAATCAATTAGAAAGTTAGAACAAGACCAGGAAATAATTCTACAAAGATTGGCTGAGGAATGTCAGAGAATTGTAAACTTAAAAAAGATACCGCAAATATTGAACAACGGAACATATCATATATCAGAAAAGTAAAACCATAAAGTAGGAAAATTAAAATAAATCAATGCTACAGTTGTGGTTAGTTACACCTATACAAAGATTGTTCATTCAAAGATTAAAATAAATTCTTCAATTGTGTTTATAAGAGTCATAAATGTTCTTTTTGTAAAAGAAAAGTAAAAAAAAAACAAAAAAGTATGGATCGTTATACCATGGGTGAAAAAGTCGCAGAAAAAGAAAATTCATAAATGCTCGATTGAATGACACGTAAGTAAAAATGCAAATTGACACAGGGTCAGACTTGACAATTATTAATGCGGATACATGGAATAACATTGTTAGACCGGTATTATACAGATTTTAAAAATCTATCAAATGGATATCAGGACAAAAAAATGAATTTCTTGGTGAAATTAATTTAAACGTTGGTTTTGCTGAAAAACAGAGAAAATTAATAACCAATGTTATGCAACAAACGCAGAATCTCTTCCGTACTGATTTAATGGAGGAGTTTGATTTATTTAGTATTCGTATTAACACATTTTGTAACAATGTTGTTAGATCATCTAATCACACAGAAAATTTAAAATGAGATTTAAAGGCAAGATTGCCAGATATTTTTCTCAAGGCCTATTATTTGTTCTAAGGTTGAAGCAAAGCTTGAGTTAAAAGAAAAGATAACTACAGTGTTTCAAACTAAGCGACCGGTATCATTCACCGTACTAGATGACATAAACAAAGAGTTACTATGGCTAGAAAAGTTAGGCTTTATAGAAAAAATAAATTACCGTCAATGGGCGTGTCCAACAATATATATAAGGAAAAAATAAGTTAGTGTCTGCGCCGACTATTTCGCAGGATTAAATCAATGCGTAAAACAGCATATCTTCAGCAAAAGATATATCTGTAAAGCCGAATGGAGGAAAAATATTTTCTATTTTGTCACAAGCATGTTTACAGATTCCGATGGATGAAGAGAGTGCGAAAATATTAACTATAACTACACATAAGGGTCTGTTTAAGAGATTACCTTTCGGAGTATAAGTAGTACCAGCAATTTTTTAACAATCAATGGACACGATGCTAAGTGGTTTGGATTACGCGATGGCATATCTTAATTAAAAGCATATGTTAATTAAAAGCATGCACTACAAAAAACATGTCACGTGAACAATTTGTTTAAAAGGATAAAGGATTACGATTTTATACGTATCAGTATATACGAGTATCATTTTTTCCACTAAAAATTAAGTATTTACGTCAAATTATTGATGACAAAAGCAGGAGGTCGGATTCTCGCAGCAAGTGCTATAAAAACATGTCAACACCTAAAAATATTGCATCCATACAAGCATTTTTAGGGTTAGTGAACTATTATAGTTTTTGCATTCTTAACATGAATGAACTCAGATCACCCTTGTATAAATTGTTGAAAAAAGATTAACAAAAGTGTATGGCCTGAAGAATGCAAGAAAGCATTTCAGAAATTGAAAGCAACTCTAATTTCTGGTCTATCATTAACGCATTACGACTGCCAAGCAAGGAAACATACGTAACAAGTGACCTAACAGCTTTGATTAGGGGCCGTATTGGTTCATAAACAAAATTATGCAAAACTTAAAGCTGTTTATCACGTCTCAAGGACTCTGCTGCTAGTGAAACAAAAATACTCCCAAATCGAAAAAGGTTTAACCCTCTAGGGCCATTCGTATCATATTTGATACAGTATGAAAACAAGCCTTGAAAGAAATATTTTCCTGAAAAATTTTTTAAGAGAAATATTTTATAAATTTCAAATGAAAGCAGTACTGACTGCTCAGTCAATGAATACCAAATGTTTCCTCATAGGGAAATACCAAATGTTTCCTTATAGGGAAATACTGTATCAAATATGATACGAATGGCCCTAGAGGGTTAACAATGGTTTTTACCGTAAAAAGTTTCACAAGTATATTCAAGGCATACAGTTTATTTTTCAAACGTGTTACCGTTCGTTAGGGATAATTTTTGGCCGGAGAAAGGTATTGCAACAAACACGGTAAACAAACTGCAAAGATGGGTGACTATCTTACTCAACTATTTCTTTAAAATGTAGTATTTACCTTCAGAAAAGATAGCAGACGGATTATCGAGATTGATTCCGAGAATGGCCGAACTACTGGAAGAAACAGTAACAGCTTCACTAGTTTGTGAATGAGAAATAAAAAATATTATATATAAAACTGTGAGAAAATTACCTGCCACAATTGATGATATTAGAACAAAATCAAAATTTGAAAAGTAAATAACTTAAAAAAAGAAAGAGTTATTGGAAAAAAGGGAAAATACAGAAAATATTTTTTTCAATTTGTCAAGACATGTACGGTTAACGAGTGGTCATTCCGGTAGTATTAACAAAAAGAATACTATAACGTTTCCATACGAGACAGCCGGGCATTTCATGAATGAAAGCGTCTATACGAGGTTTCGTGTATTGGAACGAAATGGACAAAGACGTCGAAAATTGGAAGAATTGCCAGTTAGCAGCAAAATCATCACCCACAAAGGCTAACACATAGCCCAAAACTAACAATCATTTATCTAAGCTACACAGATTATTCAGAGCCGATAAGGGGTATATACAACTTTGTTGTGGTGAATAGCTTTTAAAAATGGCCAGAAGTATCCAGCTGCAAATTGCTGACGACAAAGAACACAATAAAATTCCTAAACGAATTGTTTGAAAGATTTGGGGTACCGGATACGATCGTATTGAACGACGGGACGCAATTCAAATGGAATTCGCAAAATTTTGGCAAAATGCATACAGTGATTAATTTGACATCTGTATCCTACAAGTCAAGATCTAACAATTAAATAGAATAATTTATAGCCGTTTTTAAAAGGGAAATAAGAAGAGCTGAAGGAATAGAAACAAGAAATGTTCTGTTCTTGAAGATTATGTAAGCGTTTTAAGCGCGGTGATTTAAAATATGAAAAAAATGAAATAATATTTGATTGTCCTGTTCTTAAATCCGATGTAAACGCTTTAAGCGTGATGATCTGAAATATGAAATGAAATGAAACAGTGTTTGGTTGTCCTGTTCTTGGATCTGTTGTAAGCGTTTTATCGTGGAGATTGGAAATATGGAAAAAAGGAAACAATATTTGATTGTTCTGTATTTGAATCTGATTTAAGCGTTTTAAGTGTGGAGATTCGAGATATGAAAAAAAAGGAAACAATATTTGATTGTCCTGTATTTGAATCTGATGTAAGCGTTTTAAGCGTGGAGATTCGAGATATGAAAAAAGGAAACAATATTTGATTGTCCTGTATTTGAATCTGATGTAAGCGTTTTAAGTGTGGAGATTCGAGATATGAAAAAAAAGGAAACAGTATTTGATTGTCCTGTTCTTAATTCTTTTACAAGTCTGTCAAACGTAGTGATTTAATATACGAAAGAAATGAAATAATATTTAATTGTCCAGTTTATAAATTTGATATTAGAGTTTTAAGGGAAATAAATAAAGCAGTATTTGATTATTCTGTTATTAAATATAATGTTCGCGTTTTATGCGTAGTAATTTCAGATATGCCAAAAATTAAACTGTATTTGGCTGTCCTTTTCTTAAATAGGACGCAGGTATTTTAAGCGTAGTGATTTTGAATATAAAAAGAAATGAAAGAGTTCTTCATTTTCATGTCCTTAATTCTGATCTAAACCTGTTAAGATTTAATTTTGCCTGTTTGCTATATGGAAAGAGATGAAATAGCATACGCTTGTATGTACTTAAATCCAAATTACAGCTTTTAAAGCGTGATGTGAAAATATGGAAAATACCATTAAAAACAAAGTGTGATGGGCTGTTTGTAATGTCAGTCTTTCCCGGTGGCAATGAAAGCTTGAAAGTCTCATCATGAATGAAAGAATAAGGGTTGAGGCGAGTGAGAAATAAAATAAAGAAAATGATGGACAGAACATGTGACATGAATTTTTAAGAAGAATACGAAATACAACGATACTGTTGATATCAATTGAAAAGGAACGAGGAGAGAAATTTGAGAATTGATGGAAAGAGAAAGAGAAAAAGAGAGTGAGAGAGTATGAGGAATGTCAAATTGCAAGAAAAATCGACATAGGAAATCAATGTGACAACTTAACAAGTTAAAAAAATCATAGATCAAGAAACAAGTATCACGAAGAAAAGGACATAAAGTAGCTAGTATTGTTGAGAGTAACAAAATACAGGAAGTTATAGAACGAATGATTTCATCTGTTTTTAAGGGGCATCACAGGCGTTTGCGCACACGCACACGTTATATATATATATATATATATATATATATATATATGTGTGTGTGTGTGTGTGTGTGTGTGTGTGTGTGTGTGTGTGTTTGTGTGTGTATGTGTGTGTGTGTATGATGCGATAGGTAAATTTTCACTATTTTATATTTTAGTATCGCGCATGCGCATAATTTGTTTTTGATTTTGTCGACAGCTCACAATAGTTGGGCCATATGACACCGCCAGTGCGAACAAGATCGTCGTAGCGAAATTCACTCCTCCATAAATTTAGAATAGGCATTCTGTACTGCTTGGATTTCGTGCCATAATCTACAATACAAACATTTCTAAATGTTTGGCTGTCAATCTTAGAACAGTGCAGATAATTTGGAAAATCTTGAGTAAGTCTAATGGTAATTAAGAAAGTGTTTGGAGTGATCATTAGTAATGCCGACGTTATACATCCATTCATATTCCCACAGTGTCTCAAACTTAATACAGAGAACTACATAAAATGACTTGAGAAGGCAGTGCTGCTCTAGGTCAAGTGAGTGGCTGTTGAAAGACTACATGTCTCGAAACAGAACTCTTCACCGTGCCTATCAAGCAACAATACCCAGTCATGGCTTTCAGACAATTTCAGAGCCCGAAGCAGCCGTATATCTGGCCACCAAACCCCCAGATTGAAACCCACTTGATTATTATGAGTGGAGTACAGTTGAGTGAAATCAACAAAACTGCTTGTAGCACCAAAGATGAACTGAAGGCGAGGATTAGGGCAGGACTCACCAACTTAAACACGTAAAAGAGGTAAAAGAGATTCCGAAGTCATCTGGAGGTTGTAGTTGAAGCCAATAGCGATTTTATTGAATACATTTGTTTTTTCAAGATATCTTGTAAAATTTTGGTAAATATACCTGCTAAGATGAGATTTCACTGTTATTTTCATTTTTTGCGTAATTTAGACTACAGTGTGTCCATGATCCTATATATGCGTGTCTGTGTCGTGTGTGTGTGTGTGTCCATGATCCTATATATGTGTGTCTGTGCCTGTGTCGTGTGTGTGTGTGTGTGTCCATGATCCTGTATATGTGTGTCTGTGTCTGTGTCGTGTGTGTGTGTCCATGATCCTATATATGTGTGTCTGTGTCTGTGTCGTGTGTGTGTGTGTGTGTGTCCATGATCCTATATATGTGTGTCTGTGTCGTGTGTGTGTCGTGTGTGTGTGTGTAAATATTCTCAGACATAATCTGTAGGAAGGACAATATAAAAAAAAAAGAAACAAACAAGAGAAAAACTGCATTTAGATTTATCCAACGGCTTTTGTCACCTGACGGACTTTATCAAGGCAAAAATCTGAAAATGAAACCAAGTAAACTTTTCCCTTCCTAGATCTCATTCAATTTTGATGTTTACAGAAAAGTTATCAACAAAACACATCTGCTCAGTTTCTACTCAAACCACTCCTTTAAAATTAAAACTGATTATAGCTTTCTGTTTAAGAGCATTAAGAATTTACTGTCCCTAATAGTTACATAAGATGAAGCATACATATAAAACACAATAAAACTTTTTCCAATATCCATACCATTTTATCCATAACGCAAAATAAAAGCACATAAACTACACAACCGCAACAAAATTAACAACATTATCTACAATAATAAATTAAGCATTAACAGATACATAATACTATCTACCAAGTCCATAACCTTCACTATCCAGAACAACTTATCCCATCTAAACAATATAGTCACAACCAGCTCTAAAAATGTTAATTTAATCAGGTCGAAAAACACCCTGTTCCATACAATACATTTGAGAATTATGCGGGAATTTAAATTTTGAAATGCCATACTCATCAAAAAAGAACATAATTTACCCCCGAAGGAAAATCCTCGAGAGTTCCTCAATTAAATATTAGCAAAATATTTTTCTGCGCCCCCTTTTTTTACCAATCTCAACCTTCCTAATAGAATCAATACTTTCCAAAGCCAACATATACAACAAACATATAAAAGAATAAGAGGAAAAAGGCTAATCCCATCGTTTCAACGTCTTATACCATAACGATTCAAACAATTTTTCATGCTTCATATGAAAAATTATCTTCGCGCACACAAAATGACGTAATTGAATATTTCATATTTTTCAGCTAACCTAACGAATATTTATGAGCGTTTTATAATTTTCTATTAACCATATTTTTGTTTATAGGTTCTTTCAAATACATTCATTTCGTTTTTGCCTGTATAAAGTCTGTCTGGACGAAACGCGTAGCTTTTGCTTTGTCTCTTTCTTTCATTCATATGCGTGTCTCTGTGATATTGATAGGGGTATTGATATTGATAGGGTATTGATATTGATAGGGGTATTTTCCATACATACATGTGTGGTTGAGGACGAACAAAATTTTCACGCTATAGTTTATGATATTTTTCGAAAATCTACTTCAGTTTTGCATTTTCTTGTTTCTAGGGAGAATCCGAACATAGCTTGTTCAATGTTTTGAAATTCAATTAGGCTTTCGTAGATCATCATCAAATATTTTTTCGTGGGTTGATAGTTTTATGTATAGGTATGCACTGTATTTCTTTGATAATGTTTTATTATTGCGTTTTTCGTGTAATTGGGTGTCGTTTCGGTTTCATTTAAGGGTTTTTTTAAATTATAAAACATATTTAGCAGAATTATTAATAAAATAAATATCCGATGAACTTGACTTTTATTTGGTAACAGCCAAATGAAATATCATGTCACCAACAAACACATACAAAACACACAAGAAATCAAATTAATACTTAAAACAATATAGTCTATACAGCATGTATTGTGAATAACTACAAAAAGTGTTTTATCACAATTATTAGGTTAAGATTGTTGTGAGAGATGAATGAATCGATATAAAGAAGAAATTTAATAAATTCAAAGCTGTACACATAAACCCCCCACCCAATCATGCATACAGATATATACGTTTTTACCAAAAAATCATTAATGTTATCTGACTATCAATACGTATGCCAAATCTAGTCGCACATACTCAAACATATACATTTAGAGAAACATGTATTTGGATAAATGATAATTAATATTACTTATAATTATTTATGTCAAACTCTTCAACCTGCTAGCTTGCATCTGAAGCATAGGTAATTTCTATATCTCATTTTGGATGATTTAGAGAAAGAAAAAAAAACGGTAATTTTAATAAAATTCATACATAAAAATTTAGAATGCATATCAAATTTGGAATATATATATTGCAGTGGATTGACTAAAATTCTAAAATCTACCAATAAATTCAGTAGATTTTGACATTTATCATTTATTAAGAGTGATCCATTGCTTACGTATTTGAAATATCATCTGGTTGGAACAGGGCGTATCCTCCGGAAATAACAGAGTGTAACACTTTTCAGCGTTTTGTTTCAAATTCATCTGCTTTAGGTATAATCACGAGGAGAAGTTTCATTGATACCAAAAAGAAAACAAGCCCCAGGAGACACAGAGAAGAATACAAATGAAGAGACTTTAAAGACAGAAAAAGCTTCTAGAGCTAACCTACTTGGTGATTATATTACATCTACAGCAAGTTTGGTTTATTATCATCATTGATTAAGTATTATTATGTCAACAGCTCAAAGTGAAAAAGTAGATTGCTAAGCACAAACCTCATAAATGGTGAGGAATACCTGTTATGGAAATATAAATTTGAAATCTCACATCTGACAGTGATACTAAATATGAAACGTTTTCACTTAGAAGTGTAAAAATATGGTCGGGTATTTCAGGCGATGTGCATTGTGGTGCAGTGGATATCTACTACGAACGACAAATGGTGGTGCCGAGTTCGAATTCCAGTTGAATTCCTTGCATTCACTTACGCCAAAAGGTATTAATTCGTCTCATCCCTCCAGTTATGACTTAAATAATAGGACAGATTGGGTTCTATAGTCTTGGCTGGCAACTAGTCTACCGCAGAAAGCAATGACAAGCTACTGCGGGATAATCTTCTGTCCAGTCAGTCATATCTCTTTCGAGACATGATCGCCCAAAGCGTGTATCACGTATGGCACTTAACTGACTAACTGACTTTCACGAACTAGTCAGGTTCTGCCTCACGCTATAGTTCGATCTCTTTCTGCGTCGGAGTGAATAAAATTGTGT
The DNA here is from genome assembly GCA_037127315.1 of Ascarosepion bandense. Classification (NCBI taxonomy): domain Eukaryota; kingdom Metazoa; phylum Mollusca; class Cephalopoda; order Sepiida; family Sepiidae; genus Ascarosepion; species Ascarosepion bandense. Next base: position 420,669 of record JBBBDQ010000808.1, on the reverse strand, counting down.
AATACTCAGTGTACTTTCAACAAGGAAGTAATATATTACAATTACGAGATAAGAAAATACGAATCCTGTTTTCACTATAGTGAGCTCGTTACTATACATTTATCTGGTTTGCCTAAGACGAGGTAACTAACACTTGTGACATTTTCGCTACTACTACTGTTTTCTGCTATGACAAACAATGTTTCGATTACCAAGAACTCCGACTAGTACTCTGCCCATCTCTGGGTGTAACTACCAATCCCTACATCTCGACTGAAGACTTGTGATTGACTATCTTTAAAATTAGAGTCCTGACTACCTTCCATTTGAGTGCTACTTGATACCGAAAGATTTTATTTATTAATTACTTTAATTTAAAACCTTTTTACAACTTTACAGCAGATAAAATTATTTTCAGTTCAGTTGACTAAATAGGTGTCGTAAGCATTAGACGATCACGATCTATTGCATCGCACTAAAAGACTTTTTTTATTTATAGTTAAGTTTACCATAACCAAACGCCAATGAAGTAAAATTTAAGAGAGAAAGATTATATTATTATGTTGCCTCAGAATAACAAACGAAGAAGTTCTGCCTGTAGAGAAAACCATTCAAAATCTTAGTTTTATTATTTGGTTAAAACAACCACCGCTGACAAGAATGTCATTATCTCATCCACAATTTAGGTTTCTCTTTTTAGAATGTTTTCCAAGGTGAAGCTATTAAAACTCAGGCAATTTAAGTAATACACTGTTTTATGCTCAGATACTCAATATATGTCTTTTTACCATCACTCTTTATCCCAGTTCTACCAGCTATATACAGAAGCTTTTTAGGTAGGTTATTTGCTGCTTTCCTTTTTACCTCTTGCCTTCTGTATATGCTCTGAATGTCAAATTCATAAAGACATTTTTCTTGATTATATGCTCTAGAAATTTGAACTGTCTCTTTCTGATGAAAATTATAAGTGTCCTTTTAGTTTCTACTTTCTCCAAAACGTCGTGACTGCTCCTATATTTCCTTCATGATATTATCAGCACCTTTCTGTAGATCCACAGTTCTGTTACTTCAGTTAAGTACGCTTTTCCTTGTCTCTAACCAAATTGTAATATTTCTTAATTCTTTGCTTGGCTTTTGAAAAGCATATTTCTCTATTAACTTCGGATTCAACTTTCAGTATCGTATTTTCTGTCCTCTGTTAAAACACTCCCGAGATATTTAAATTATTTTAATTTCTTGATTTTGGCATCTCACATTTGTAATTTGCATGTTGGGCTGTTCCTTTTGTTGGGAGCCGTACATTCATTTCGATGTTTTTATCTTTTATTTTTCTTCTTTTATGTTCCCTGTCCTTTCAGGACGTAGGCGATTGTGACCTTCCAGGTCTCTCTATCTCTGGTGGCTCTTAGCACGCTTTCTCCTGTTACACCACACAACACTCGTTTTGTCATCCGGACATATTGAAAACAGAAGACGACCTGTGATATTTCTATTAATACGACGATATCGCTATAGCGCTGCGTCGATTCTTATAGTAGATGCTAGAAGACTAGAAATGTGTAGAGTGATCAGATGAATAACAGTTTTACAAATGATATGGTTCTTGTATCGGACATACATGATTAGGCCATGAATGACACTAGTCAAATAGGCACTGTGCAGTCTAGCTGATTCCATAATGGTGGAGTGTGCATTCACATAACAAAGACAGGGACTACTGCTACTGCTAAATACATGACTGACCAGAGTCCGCTACATTATGGCCATTTTCATTGTTTCGTGTACACTGAGCTCCAGCAATGATGGTTTATGTATTATGTTATCTTTGAGCATTTTTTTATATTTACCCAGATGCTTATAAGTTGTGCAATTAGTTATCTGTATTTTTTCATAATAGCTTCTAGCTGAAATAGATTAATGTTGAATTTAAATTTTTAATATTGAGTTTTTAATCAAAAATTTTACATAGGCTAGTATTTTCACTCACCACCCTGTTGCTGTTTGTTTCTCTCGCTCTCTCTATTTATCTCTCTGTCTTTCTCTCTCTATGGTACGGGTTCTTGTCTTTATATATATATATATATATATATATATATGTGTGTGTGTGTGTGTGTGTGTGTGTGTGTGTGTGTGTGTGTGTGTGTGTGCTAGAAAATTTTTTAAATATTCTACAATTTCGTGAGTAATACATATTTCGCCGCTGGTGGCCTTGCGGCTCTTCGGACCCAAATGATACAACAGTTAATCTTCAAAGTATTCTCGAGAAAATCATTACATTACACACAGACGCTCACGTGTGTCCTTATTCGGAGCAGAGATGTGTAACGGTAATTTACAAAAAAAAAAAAAATTCCTCGCTCACTCAAAAAAAAAAAAAGAGAAAAAGGGAATAGACAATTGATAAATGGAAAGAATAGAAAGAAAAGGAAATAAATAGAAAAAGAAAGAACATTATACAGAGAAATGAAAGCTAACGTCATATATCGACACAGCGTCTATTGCAACGGATTTGCTTTCTTAGGAAAACATGACGCGGAAATTTAAATTTGAAATTTAATATTACATATAATGGGATATATTTACGGTAAAAAAAATAAATTGTAAAACAATTTTTAATACAAATTAAAATATAACCACTATTAGTATTATTTTATAATTACGTCAGCGTCTGTGTGTAATGATTTTTTGGGGAATATTTTTTGGGAATACGGATGGACCAGAAATATTAAGAACTGAATTGGGATTGGCAGTGGCCAAACTGAACAGAAGTAAAGCAGCAGGATCCGATGGGATCGTAATAGAGATGTTAACGCCCTTAGAAGACGTTGGCATAAACAGGCTCACAGAAATAATAAACGAAATCTGCAACAGCGACAATATACAATATACAATATAGCACTACCTAAGAAGCCAGATGTAAAAGAAACTGAATTCCACCCAACAGTCAGCTTAATGAGCCATATAACAAAATGCATCTTCCAGATTCTGATGAAAAGAGCGCACAGCAGTATTGGCCCAGAGATAGAACAAGAACACCATGGCTTTCTTAAAGATACCGGAACAAGGGATTCGATATTTATACTCAGAATGCTATCTGAAAGAGCAATACAAATGCAGAAGGACCTGCATCAGTGCATTATAGACTACACAAAGGCCTTTGACAAAGTACGGCACAAAGACTTGATAGATATGCTCGTTTTCGGAAAAGACGTTAGGATAAACAAGAATATTTATTGGCAGCAAACCTCTTGCGTAGTTAGGAAGTGAATTCAGCATATGTACAACAATAGAAAGGGTCGTAAGACAACCATATGTTTTCTCACCGCATCTATTCACTTATACAGCGAAAGAATTCTGATAAAAATAAAACTCTTGCCCCGGATTCTACATTGGTGGGCACAATCTCAACAATGAAAGATACGCGGATGACAAAATGCTAATAGCAGATACGAAAAGGAGAATGAAGGATCTTCTATAGAAGGCTGCAACAGAAAGCGAGAAGTAAGAACTAATCATACGATTAAAAAAAACTGAATGTATAGTCATCAGTTAAAACAAGACCCTAAAATGCTAACTACAGGTCGGAAAAACTAAAATAAAACAAGTAAAGAAAGTTAAATACCTGGGAAGCATGCTGTCAGAGAATGAAATGAGCAATGTTGAGATCCAAGGACGCATTGGCATGGCCAAAGACGTATTTCAAAAGCTAAACCAGTGTACTGAAAGAGAGAAAAATCTTATTGGAAACGAAGAAGAGAGTGCTAGATTGCTATGTGATATCTGTCTTTTTGAATGGTAGTGAATGTTGGACGATCTTTTCAAGGATGAAAGAGAAGCTTGAGGCAGCATAAATGTGGTTTTACAGAAGGATGCTGAGGATACCATGGACTGAGCACGTGACTAACAAAGAGGTGTTGAACAGAATGAAAACGAGGATAAAACTGATGCTTAATATAAAGAAGTGACAGATGACGTTTCTAGGGCATTTAATGAGGAAAGAGGGCCTAGAAAATTTAATACTCACAGGACGGATAGAGGGACAGAGAGACAGGACAAAGCAGCGCGAGACCTACTTGATAGGCCTGAGCAAATGGATGGCAGAGTAGGGTTTAGAAGAAATACTAAGAGGAAGAGTGTTGAGAGCGACAAGAGACAGTGCCAAGTGGGGGTCCAAGATCGCCTACGTCCTAAAGGGACACGGCACATGAAGAAGAAGTTGATGATGATTTGGGCTATGGGATTTACGAAAATATCAGAAATTATAACAATAAGTTTTCAATGGAACTAATACAAAGACTTTGTGACCCATTTTGTTCTAGCTTAATATGAAGAAAATGACATTTTCGAACAATTAAATCAAATTAATAATCAGCTTCTTTACAGGAATTCAAATAGAATAATATTTCGGATACCCTTCAACATTAAAACTTGAAGCAAATTTAATGAAAAAAATATTTTCTTTATTTGGTCACATTCCAAGGGAATTATTTGTTAACAAATTTTATAAACTGGACAAGTTGTTACTGCATAACCATAAGCAAAAAAAGTAAAAAATTGAACTTTTCTTGACGAATTGGAAGACAAACCATATTTTTCTGAGTATAGAGAATCAGCCTAACCTGATAATATCTCTCTGTTGCAAATACAACACAGTGAATGATAAGACAATGGATATATGATTTTATAGTTATATCATCTAGGCCTTTCTGGTCCAGTTACTTGTTCCGATCCATACAACACTTCCTGTAATTTTTGCTCTTCTAAAAATTTCCTCAATGGCAGTGTTTATTGAATCCTGAAGGAATATACTAAATTATAACTACTTGACAAAAAGAGATAATTTTAAAAGATGATCGCATTAAAACCAAATAAATCAAATCAAATAAATTTAATGAGTAGATGATATGCGGTAATTTTATAATAATGATTCTTTACCTAAATTTTTACTGAATTTAATGGTTAACGTTGTTCTTTAATTATTCTCATTATTAGTTCGTACAAAAAATCAACATCAGATAACAAAAAAAAGAGTGAATTATTATTGATTCTGACATAACAAGTCGGTTTCACTTACTTTTTCATCGCTTGAATATAGCTTATCTGGGCCTTTTCTATAAATACTTTCATGGTAATTGTTTTGATAAACTTTTCGACATGATACCTAGACTTTAGGAATTTAATAGCTGGTTGTAATTAGACTGCTAGAAAAGTCTCATCAATTTACAGTTAAATTGGCTAGATGTAGCCGTAAGTTATATGCTAACAGTTTATTTTACCTTACTTCTTACTTTTGAAGCGCACTCCTGGCTCCATGCTTTCCGTCCAACTTTGGTTTTCAAAAATTTAAATTTAAGGTCTATCGTAATTTAGTGTCATATTGATGCCTCCTCTATTGTTCTCAATCCTTCATGCTTCACTTTTTCTTATTCTTTCGAAATTAGCAACATAGCTTGTCTTAGCTGATTTACTGACTTGCATCGAGTGATATGAAACAGAGAGCACCATATTTTGTTTTAATTGATTTACTGATTTGCATGGAGTGATATGAAATAGATAGCAACATATTTTGTCCCAATTGATTTACTGATTGCATGGAATAATATGAAATAGATAGCAACATATTTTGTCTTAGTTGATTTACTGACTTGCATGGAGTGATATGAAATAGATAGCAATATATTTTGTCTTAATTGATTTACTGACTTACATGGAGTGATTTGAAATAGATAGCAACATATTTTGTTTGATTTACTGATTTGCATGGAGTGATATGAAATAGATAGCAACATATTTTGTCTTAATTGATTTACTGACTTACATGGAGTGATATGAAATAGATAGCAACATATTTTGTTTGATTTACTGATTTGCATGGAGTGATATGAAATAGATAGAAACATATTTTGTCTTAGTTGATTTACTGACTTGCATGGAGTGATATGAAATAGATAGCAACATATTTTGTCTGGAGTGATATGAAATAGATAGCAACATATTTTGTCCCAATTGATTTACTGATTGCATGGAATAATATGAAATAGATAGCAACATATTTTGTCTTAGTTGATTTACTGACTTGCATGGAGTGATATGAAATAGATAGCAATATATTTTGTCTTAATTGATTTACTGACTTACATGGAGTGATTTGAAATAGATAGCAACATATTTTGTTTGATTTACTGATTTGCATGGAGTGATATGAAATAGATAGCAACATATTTTGTCTTAATTGATTTACTGACTTACATGGAGTGATATGAAATAGATAGCAACATATTTTGTTTGATTTACTGATTTGCATGGAGTGATATGAAATAGATAGAAACATATTTTGTCTTAGTTGATTTACTGACTTGCATGGAGTGATATGAAATAGATAGCAACATATTTTGTCTTAGTTGATTTACTGACTTGCATGGAGTGATATGAAATAGATAGCAACATATTTGTCTGATTTACTGATTTGCATGAGTGATATTTTTTAATCGTATCACCCCGAGCAAGGCGGTAACGCCACTGATGTGCAGGGGGCTACGTAATAGTGAAAAGATTGGAAAAGAGAAAGCCGGAAACCACATCTTAAACAGGGAACAAGGGATGAGCCTCTTAACCTGTTCAATAGACGTGGGTGGAGTGTGAACCGGGCGATATATGAAATAGATAGCCACATATTTTGTCTTAATTTATTTACTGACTTGCATGGAGTGATATGAAATAGATAGCAACTTATTTTGTTTGATTTACTGATTTGCATGGAGTGATATGAAATAGATAGCAACATATTTTGGCCCCATTGATTTACTGATTGCATGGAGTAATATGAAATAGATAGCAACATATTTTGTCTTAGTTGATTTCCTGACTTGCATGGAGTGATATTAAACAGATAGCAACATATATTGTCTGAGTTTATTTACTGACTTGCATCGGGTGATATGAAATAGGTAACATCCTATTTTGTCTTAATTGATTTACTGACTTGCATGGCGTTATATGAAATAGATAGCAACATATTTTGTGTTAATTGATTTACTGACTTGCATGGAGTGATATGAAATAGCAACATATTTTGTGTTAATTGATTTACTGATTTGCATGGAGTGATATGAAATAGATAACAAAATATTTTGTCTTAGTTGATTTACTGACTTGCATAGAGTGATATGAAATAGATAGCAACATATTTTGTCTGAGCTGATTTACAGATTTGTATAGAGTGATATGAAATAGAGATGGATTTATATATTTAAGTTAGCTTGCAGTCTTATAAACTGATGACCAGATAATCGAATTTCACTAATAAATTTACCTTGTATCTGTGTTTCATTTGATTTAGCTTAATAAATAATAGTCAATCTGTCTTTCAGACTAGGGACAGTAATTCTGTGGAGTCGTAATCTGATTCAAACCCCACGGTCATATATGAACACTCGTTCTTATTTATAGATGACCAGGTTGCTTATATCTAAAGAATAAATACACAACATAAGGTAAAATACTAGTAAGTACTAGCTCCTCTATTAGGATAAAGCATCTCAACTCTCGGTGTCATTTTGTAGATGCGCAATATAGCTTTTGATTTTCTAGTTCAATTGCTGATGTTTTAACGGTTGTTTCTGAAATAGTTTTTCATTGTTTAGACAAAAAGTTTGAAGCATAGACTGTTGTTTTTTATATCACGATCATTATAACACTCGTCCTCTATTAGCTCAGAACCCGGGGGCAGCAATCAAAGATTTAAAGCAACAGGAAACTTACAGGTACCTCTAGGTAAATGAGGGTGAAGAAAGAAAGAAGTAGTGCAAAACAAGTAGTATAGAAGGGTGCAACTAATATTAACAGCTAAACTGAATTCTCAGAACAGAATTTTGACCATTAATATTCTTTCATTCCCAGTGGTTCAATATAGTTTCCACATTGAACTGGACTCTAAATGATATCAGATGATTAGATTCTGAAACAAAAAAGACTAATGCATCATAAAGACTAATGCAGACCGTTTATACATACCCCATCAAGAAGGTGGAAAGAGATTATATTCAGCTAGAATTGTCGTACAAGACAACAACTGTTGGTTTACTAATATACATAAAAACAAGAAAGAACTGGATCATACAATTATTCAAACAACACGAAACAAAAGAAAGATATTTAATCATGAAAGAAGGTTTTAACTACAAATAAGAACTACATTTACTACATTCTATAGAAACGCCAAATAGAAGCAAATAATCAACTGCCAAGGATAAAGCTCTTGAACAGATGAAACAACGCTGGCAAGACAAACTCCCTGCGTGGCCAATATCCAGAACGTGCTAATAAATCCGATGTTGATAAAGTTAGTACTCGTCTATGATCACAAGCATCTGAATTAAAGGCTAAAACGGAGTATTTATCTTTGCAGCGCAAGACCATAGTCTCTTCCCTAAGAACTTTCAGGTAAATATCATACATAATAATAAGAATCCAAAGCGCAGGTTTTGTAAAAAATATCAGGAAGCCATAGAACATTTAATCTCAGAATGTTTTGTGTTACATCAAATGAAAACAAAAATCACCACGATAGAGTGGGGCAATATTTACATTAGACAATGTAAAAAAAAACTTTGGAAAAGATGTCAGCAAACACTGGTATGAACATCACCCAATACTGGTTACAGAAACAGAAAATATCGCAATTCACTGGAATTATATGTACTGTGCCATTTCACCTAAGTAATTTGAAAAATATCAAAGTATAATGACTTGGAAATCAAGATGGAAAATGTGAATATATAAAACAAGAATAATACCAGTCATTGCAGGTGCGTTTGGAATGCTAAAAAAAGATTACAACAGCATATTGAAAAATCCCAGGAAATCTCTGCTAAAAAGGAATACAAACTTCTTAATAAGAAGAGGCTACAAACTAAGAAGAATTTCGTTAATGTAATGCTATTGATGTTATGGGATTTATTTTTAAAAAGACTTGTTTGGTGGCGGAACCATAGCAAAAATCGAAATATAATAATAATAATAATAATAATAATAATAATAATAATAATAATAATAATAACTGATACAAAGAGATTTTACAGGGAAATAGGTAAAAAAAGAATTGAAGTGACAGTACCCACCAGAATGGAAGAAGTCACACAGTTCTGGGAAAAGATATGGGCTTGCCCTAAAGAACTTAGCTAGGAAGTACATTGGATTACGCAGGAGATAGAACGAATGAAAAATAAACCCGAACAGACATGGTCTGGAATTACAGAAGATGATGTTAAATTTGCACTAAAAAAAGCACACAATTGGAAATTCCCAGGTATAGATAAAATTCCTAACTTTTGGCTATATTATTTAAATGCAGCACATAAAAAAATAGCCAAAGAACTCCAAGAAATGGTTGACGATCCCACTAAAATTCCTGCATGGATGACCAAAGGAATTAAATTTCTTCTACCCAAGAATGGTGAAACAAACAACCCGAAAAACTACAGACCAATTACATGTCTTCCGACAACATATAAACTATTAACATCTATTTTAACAAAACAGACATATTTATTCTTAGAAAGAAATGACATGATAACGCTTGAACAAAAAGGGTGCAAACGTGGCTGTTATGGTTGTAAAGACCAAATGCTAATTAACAAAATGATCCTGGAAAACTGCTACAGTACAAAGAAAAATCTTAGTAATGCCTGGATAGACTACCGAAAGGCATTCGATAGTGTGCCACATGACTGGATTTTAAAGACTTTAAATATATACAAGATATCACCCGTCATCATCAATTTCATCAAACAGTGCATGTCTATATGGAAAACAACCCTTTACATCAATCATATAAATGGAACCTATAAGTCTGATGAAATAAACATCAAAAGAGGTATATTTCAAGATGATTCTTTATCTCCCTTACTATTCTGCATATCATTAATAGCACTAACCAGTCAACTTAATAAGACAGAATGTGGTTATAAAATAGGCCAAAAGAAAATAAGCCATCTATTTTACATGGATGATTTAAAGTTATATGCTAAGAATGATAGTGAGCTGGAAGGTCTTCTGCAAACTGTAAAATGCTTCAGCGAAGACATTGGAATGAAATTTAACTTGAATAAATGTGCTAAAGCTACAGTTTTACGTGGATCAATACAAGAAACATCCTCAATTAGCCTAGACCCTGCTGTAACAATAAAAGAATTGAAACCAGAAGAAGATTATAAATACCTAGGTGTAAATGAGAGCGAAAACATTCACCATAAAAAAATGAAAGAAATAGTGCGTAAAGAGTACTATAGAAGGCTATGAATGATATTAAAAACTGAATTAAATTCACAGAACAGAGTTATGGCCATTAATAGCCTTGCAATCCCAGTTGTCCAATATAGCTTCAACATCTTAAACTGGACTCTAAACGACATCAGGCGAATGGATGCTAAAACAAGAAAGCTTCTTTCTAAGCATAAGATGCATCATCCAAAGGCTGATGTAGACCGTCTATACATACCCCGTAAAGAAGGTGGAAGGGGTCTTATTCAGCTGGAATTGTCATACAAGACAACAACTATTGGCTTACTAACATACATAGAAACAACAAAGGATTGGATGATACAATTAGTAAGGCAACATGAAGAAAGAAAGAAAAAATATTCAATAATAAAAGAAGGCAGTAAATACAAACAAGATTTACAGTTAGTAGATTCTGTAGAAAAGCAAAACAGAAGCCAAGAACCAACTATTGCGGCAAAAAATATGAAAATGAAAGCCAAAGATAAAGCTCTTGAAAAGATGAAACAGCGCTGGCAAGACAAACCTCTGCATGGCCAATATCCAGTACGTGCCAATAAATCCAATGTTGACAAAGTTAATACTCATCGATGGTTACGTGCATCTGGATTAAAGTCTGAAACTGAAGGATTTATACTTGCAGCACAAGACCAAAGTCTTTTCACGAGAAACTTTCAGGCAAATATTATGCATAATAATATGGATCCAAAATGCAGGTTTTGTGATAAACACCAAGAAACAATAGACCACCTAATCTCAGGCTGTTCTGTGCTTGCCCCAAACGAATATAAAAATCGCCACGATAGAGTTGGGCAATATTTACATTGGACAATGTGCAAACATTATGGAAAAGCTGTAAACAAACACTGGTATGAACATCATCCAGCACCGGTTACAGAAATAGAAGATGTAACCATTCTATGGGATTACACCATCTACACAGACAGAAAAATTGAAGCAAACAGGCCAGACATTATTGTTAAAAACCAGAAGGAGAAAACTTGTCTATTAATTGATATGGCTTGTCCAGCGGATTGTAACATAGCAATCAAGGAATTTGAAAAACTGTCAAAATATAAAGACCTGGAAATTGAAATAGAAAAAATGTGTAAATTGAAAACAAGAGTTGTGCCAGTGATAGTAGGTGCACTTGGAATGATAAAAAATGAAACAAAACAATACATTGAAAGAATCCCTGGAAACCCCAGCTTAAGAGATATACAAAAAATTGTCTTATTAAGTACAGCCCACACACTAAGGAAAACTTTATCTATGTAATGCTGGGGATGATAGGGAAGATAGAAAAACATGAAATGGAGCCATAACAACACGCCACTACCTGCCTTAGGTCTCCCCGCAGACTTGGTTGGTAGTGAGACCAAAGCAGAAATCGAAATATGATGAAAAATGACATAATAATAATAATAATAATAATAATAATAATAATAATAATAATAACAACAACAACAATAATAATAATAACAACAATAATAATAATAATAATACGCGATTGGAATTACAACGAGAATGACGTGTTTTTCTGAGGCTCCTGAACAACGTAACGTTTTTCTTTTCCAATGAAATTTTGTTCTACTATTTTAAACGTAAACATGATTTTTTCTTTGTATATTATTTAAATTATCTGTTTCTTCTTTTAGTGATCCTAAAAGAATTTCATCAACTAGTTTTCTTATTATTCATATTTCCCTTAGTTGTCGATATTTCGAAATATTTTTAAACTATGATAATATTTCTTAAAAACAAAAATAAAACAAGACAAGAGAAAAAATACGATGAAAAACACTAAAAGCAGTTTGATACAATTAGAAAGAATACGTATATATTCTTTTATTTATTCATTCATTTTATTTATTTATTTATTTTTCGATAGCCTTATTTTCGACGACTTTAATGAAAGAATAACAGAATATACGACTTTATTGAAGAATAACAGAATATACAGTGAGCGAACAAATTATTATTTTTAAATTTCACGGCAGTAATAAACTCAAACGTATGTCAACTTTTCCATTAAATTTTGATACTTTTAATTCATCTTAACAATTATTTTTGTTAAAAGGACGAGTGATGGTAGCAACCTTTTTTCTTTTAACAAAATACTCTTTAAGTGTATTGATGTTTTGTTCCTATAAGCGGCTGTTTACGTCCAGGTTTTTTTTTTAACCATCGTCTTTCTCTTTGAATTTTTTCTATATGAAATTCTGTTTTACTATTTTAACATAAACATGAATTTTTCTTCCTACATTATTTAATTTATCTGTTTCTTCTTTAAATGATCTTAATAAATAGATTCATCAGTTTTTTTTAATTATGCATATTTCCCTTAGCTGTCGATATTTCGAAATGTTTTTTTTTGGTTAAACTATGATAATCTTTCTTAAAAACAAAAAAATAAACTTGTCTTTTCCAGTAAATTTTGAATTTTTTCATCCTAACAATTGAACTCAAACTGATGTCAACTTTTTATTTTCCATTAAATTTTTATTTTTTTTATTTTATCTTAACAATTGTTTTTGTTGCAAGGACTAATAATGGTAACAACAATTTTTTTAACCAGCGTCTTTCTCTTTAAATTCTAATCGCGTCTCTGTTAGCTGTCGCTTGGCAACACATTTAGGAGAAGGAAAACTCCGAACAACAACCCGCAACTCAAGGTGTTAATTGTGCTGAGGAGTGAATGGCTACTGCATTATGAGGTCACAAATGATCCCCTACAGGTTTCGGGACCCTGTTTGTAAAAGACCGTTACCCAACGTGCCGGGCAACTTTGGGTAGACTTTTGGACCCATGCGTCACTCGTGAGAAAAATATGAGAAATACACATACAAATACAAAGTCTAGTATGGCTCTTCCATTGGATAAACAGGGAGCCCGTCCTTCAAGACGGAACCTACCTGAGGTCGAAAAATCTGCCATACGAACAAACTCCTACACAAAGAATGAATCTTCAGGTCGCCACAACCAGGATAATCCTAATGATGGCCCTGAAAATTCTCCAGCTAAATCTGAAACTGTATATTTAAAGAAAGGAAAAATAAAGTGGTCTCATGAGAAATACAAAGTCGTTATGACTGCATTTCATGAAGCGTTACTCAAACCTGAATTGTATTCTCAGAACAGAATTATATCCATTAAGAGTCTTGCAATCCCAGTTGTCCAATATAGTTTCAACATCTTAAACTGGACTCTAAAAACATTAGACGAATGGATTCTAAAACAAGAAAGCTTCTTTCTAATCATAAGATGCATCATTCAAAGGCTGATGTAGACCGTCTATACATACCCCGTAAAGAAGGTGTGAAGAGGTCTTATTCAGCTAGAATTTTCATACAAAACAACAACTATTGTATTACTAATAAACATAGAAACAACAAAGGACTGGATGATACAATTAGTCGAAGAACATGAAAACAGAAAAGAAAAATATTCAATAATAAAAGAAGACAGTAAATACAAACACGATATACATTTAGTAGATTCTGTAGAAAATCAAAACAGTAGCCAAGAACCAACTATTGCGGCAAAAAATGTGAAAAAGAAAGCCAAAGATAAAGCCCTTGAACAGATGAAACAATGATGGCAAGACAAACCTCTGCATGGCCAATATCCAGAATTTGTAAATACATCCAATGTTAATAAAATTAATACTCATCGATGATTACGTGCATCTGGATTAAAGCCTGAGACTGAAGGCTTTATTCTTGCAGCGCAAGACCAAAGTCTTTTCACTAGGAACTTTCAGACAAATATTATACTTAATAATATGGATTCAAAATGCAGGTTTCTCTGATAAATACCAAGAAACAATAGACCATCTAATCTCAGGCTGTTCTGTACTTGCTCAGGTTATAGAAACAGAAGATATCACCATTCTGTGGGATTACACCATCTACACAGACAGAAAAATTGAAGCAAATAGGCCGGACATTATTGTTAAAAACAAAAAAGAGAAAAACTTGCCTAATAATTGATATGGCTTGTCCAGCGGATTGTAACATTGCAACCAAGGAATTCGAAAAACTGTAAAAATATAAAGATCTGAAAATTGAAATAGAAAAAATGTGGAAATTGAAAACAAGAATCGTGTTAGTAATAGTAGGTGCACTTGGAATGATAAAAAAAGGGAACAAAACCACACATCGAAAGAATCCCTGGAATCCCCAGCTTAAGAGATATACAAAAATTGTCTTATTAGATACAGCCCACACACTAAGGAAAACTTTGTCTATGTAACGCTAGGGATGATAGGGGAAATAGAAAAAACATGAAATGGAGCCATAACAACACACCACGACCTGCCTTATGTCTTCCCACAGACTTGGTTGGTAGTGCAAATATAGCAGAAATCGAAATATGATGAAAAATGACAACAAAATAAAAGAACAAATAAAAATATTGAAAGAATCCCTGGAAACCCTAGCTTAAGAGATATACAAAAATTGTCTTGTTAAGTGCACACTAAGGAGAACTAAGGCACACACTAAGGAGAATTTTGTCTATGTAACGCTAGGGATGTCATGGAAGATAAAAACATGAAATGGAGCCATAAAAACGCACCACGGCATGCTTTAGATCTTGATGCAGACTTGGTAGGTAGTGCGACCATAGCAGAAATCGATTTATAATGAAAAATAACATAATAATAATAATAATAATAATAATAACAAAACAACACATTGAAAGAATCCCTGGAAACCCCAGCTTAAGAGATATACAAAAAATTGTTTTATTAAGTACAGCCCACACACTAAGGAAAACTTTATCTATGTAATGCTGGAGATGATAGGGAAGATAGAAAAACATGAAATGGAGCCATAACAACACGCCACGACCTGCCTTAGGTCTCCCTGCAGACTTGGTTGGTAGTGAGACCAAAGCAGAAATCGAAATATGATGAAAATGACATAATAATAATAATCACATACAAGTAAGGGATATATTACTCGTGAGTATAAGTAAAAATGATAATAGTTGTAGTAATCATGAAAAAGGGAAATAAATATCAGTGTGTTTGTTGTGTACATGCTTAACTTTAAAGTGGATGTTGATAGTTCTAAACATTTTCCATGTCTTTGTGTATCTCCATTTCTTCCAGCAATATTGCACTTTTAGAAACATCCATTGTTTTTTTTTTATATATTCATTCATCTTTTCATTTGTCAAGTAGAATAATCGTTACTTCTTTGTGATTTTCTTGCTTTCGATACTCCTTCAGGAGAGTAACTTCTTCAAGACATATTTCATAATATGTTCAAAAATGTTCCCGTTCTTCTGCTCAATGTTAATGACTCTATCCTTCTATTAACTATCATGATTATAAATTTATGCGGATGTCAAAATAAAAATCGAAGTTTGTCGGTTCATCACCTTCTGCACTTTATTCAAAATATAAATTTGAGATAGAATAAGAGGTCAAAATATGGATTAGATTTTCTGATTCTAAATCGTCAAATCACTTCTTAGTGCTCATAAAAGAAGGCCTTGAGTAAAACCTTTTTAACCTCTACTGTCGCCTTTACTTCTCTAGATTCTTTTAGAAAAAAAAACATACATTCAGGGTTAAAACTATATGCTCCTGATATATTCCAATATTATGAGACCATATTATGTCCAGATTATTTTTTTTCATTGGACATCTAAACAGAACGTTTTCTTTGATCATACAGAAATAACTTCTGTTAGAGCAACGTTTTTGACGGCTTAGATTAAATTTTATCATGTTTAAAAAGTGGTTCTCCAGTAATAATCATATTTGGATTCAACTTGTTCCTTAATTCTTTAGTTAGTTTAGGATACGTGTCAAACTTACTATTACCTCAGATATACTATGAATTTTTTTCTTTTTCATTGCTGCGAAATCTGGAAGAAAATATATATCAATGAAGCTGTTTAGTTTTAGGGAAAAAAATGAAGAAAGAAAGAATTATAATTTGAATCTTTTACTTCTTCAAATAATGACCTACATTTATGCTTATGATTATTTTGCAATATTTTGTTCAAGTTACGTTCAAATATATAATGATTCAATACGAGAATTTTCACGGGTATTTCTCGATTCTAGAACTGAGAAGGAGTTTATTCACCCAATAAATGAAAAATAATGATTCATCAAGAAATTCATTAAGTAAATTGTGACATTTACACATGCACTTATATTAAGTATGATTAATTGAGGAGACTATTTTATATAGTTTTGTAGTATATATAGGAATTTTTATTAGTTTTAATCTTTTTATGTAATAATTCGTTTATAAATCTTATAATTTTGGTATTTCATATAGATTTTTTAAAATAAAGTATGTCTATAAAAATACATATAAGAAATTAGATATTTTACAAATTTTGTATTCGTACAAAACAATATACTAGACACACTCATGACTATTAATTGTTTCTTTTTTGACGGATTTTCAACCCGTTACTAGTTATTTAAAATAAAAAGTATTTTTACACTGGAAGAATTTTTTGAAGATAATACTTAAACGATAGGACTCTTACTAATTAACCCATCTCCGGAAACAAAAGAGGTGGATTCATATTTTTCTTAAGGGTATTTGCTTGTAAGTGAATATAAAGAACACATCGAAATTGGGACACGGCTCTCCAATTAACGATTCGAAAACGTTATCCATTATACCACATCCAGGTTCACAGCACCAAGTCCTCCCAAGTGGTCACCCATCTATGAACTGGCCAGGTTTGACGTCACTTTACTGACCGTAAGAGAACCGGTGTTTCAACGTGATGCAACCGTAAGCTTAAATAGAAATGATATATGAGGTATGTGATATTAGCAAAAAAAGTGGGTGGGATAACATGTATAACGAAAAGTAACGATATTTCTAATGACATGTTTAAGCTTTTTATGTGGCAGTATATTAAGAAAATATAGATTAGTTGAATAGAACTGAAATCTTCACTGAGGCATTCTACAGTTCTCATTTCATTGATTCATCTTCAGTAGCATTCATTATACGTATACCTTTTGCAAGATTGCAAGAAATTTAAAAAAAAGATTATACATCATTCTAATAGATTATGAGTTTGGTAATCGGGAAAAAACAACACAACACAGCCGACACATCACCGCCGACTGAACGCCGGGACAAACCAGGAAAACAAATAATTCATAACGGAATAATAGTAATTTATTAATGATTAAAAATTTAATTAGTGAAAAGTTTTTGATTATTAATAATAAAGTAAAGGGAAAATAAATTTATATATCTAATAAAGTAAAATTATTGGCTAATTAAATTTGTAATACTTAATAAATTAAAATAGTTATGTTTCTGACTTCTCTTGGTCCTTACATGTCTCAATTCTAAGTTATCCCAGGTCTCAGTCTGAGGTATTTAATCGGCGGTGTAGAGATGTCCTGCAGTCTCTGGAAACAATATTTTAAAAAATATTGTCTGTGTTGACAGTAATATTCAAATGAATTACATAAAACTGCCGATAATATTTGCCATAAGCCGTAGATATACAAATCGATGCTGAGAAATATAGTATAATAAAGCAGGGGCCTGGAAAAACTCATCAGTATCAACAGCCTGATAAGTTGTATATTTGTACATATTCAGTAACTTTGCATTGATAGAAGGGTGTACTATGCCTGACACCTAGCATGTATATGAATATTCGATTAAGTACCAACACTAGAAAATAATCTTTAAGTAGAAATTTATAGTATACTTCGCACCTAGCGTCTACGTGAATATTCGATTAAACAGCAGCACTGAGCAAGAATCTTAAACTAGTCGACGACAATCAGTCAGTTAAGTGCCATGCGCGATACACGCTTGGGCGATCATGTCTCGAAAGAGACATGACTGACTGGGCAGAAGATTATCCCGCAGTAGGTTGCCATTGCTTTCTGCGGTAGACTGGTTGCCGACCAAGGCTATAGAACCCAATCTGTCCTATTATTTAACCCATAACTGGAGGGAAGAGACGGATTAATACCTTTCCCAAGGGTATTTGCGCGTAAGTGAATGCAAGGAATTCAACTGGAATTCGAACTCGGTTCCTCGATTTCTCGTTCCGAACTGATATCCATTGCACCACAACGCCAATAAGCTTAGTAAATAACATCAAACTGAATATTTGCACTCTACAAACACTCTACAAACAGAAGATAGTAAGTTTGGCACATAAGATCTAACTGAATATTCAATTACTCACCAGCACTCGAAAAAAAACTTTGAATAGATGTGTTTAGCATGCTTTTCGTATAGTATTCCTGAATATTCGATTAATCACAAGCTCTCATAAAGAATATTCAAATAGAAGGGAGTAGTAAGCTTGGTAAATAGCGTCAACCTGAATATTCAAATAATCACCGGCACTCGGCAAAAAACTTCAAATAGATGTGTTTAATATGCTTTTCACTTAGTATTTCTGAATAATTGATTAATCACAAGCACTCGTAAAAATATTAAAGTAGAAGGGAGTAGTAAGCTTGGCAAATAGCATCAACCTGAATATTCGATTAAACACCGACACTCGGTAAGAATCTTCAAACAGGAGTGCGTATTAAGCTAGGTCCATCTACAGAATATTTGATTAAGCACTCGGAAAGAAACTTCAGATAGAAGTGTATAGAATTTGGAACGTCTACCTGAATCTTTAATTGACCACCACTTGGCAGTAAAATAGATATGATTAATATATTTGACATCTACTATCTACCTGAATATTCAATTACACAACAACATACATAATGTGTCTTCAGATATAACAAGGTAATAAATTGTGAAAATAGCGTCTGAATAAAAGCACTATCTGACAGCAAGAAAATTGAAAATGAAAGAGTGTAGCAAATGCAGAACACATGTAGAAGAATTTTCGATTACGCACGGCCACTCAGCATAAGAACTTAAAAATTAAGAGTATTATTATTTGTAATTACCATCGACTTAAATATTCTATTAAGAAGAGAGAAATAGGTTTGGTAGACGAGTTCGAATTCCAGTTGAATCCATTGTATTCACTTACGCACAAATACCCTTGGGAAAGGTATTAATCTGTCTCTTCCTTCCAGTTATGGGTTAAATAGCAGGACAGATTGGGTTCTATAGCCTTGGTCGGCAACCAGTCTACCGCAGAAAGCAATGGCAAACTACTGTGGGATAATCTTCTGCCCAGTCAGTCATGTCTCTTTCGAGACATGATCGCCGAAGCGTGTATCACGTATAGCACTTGACTGTTAAATGGCATCTATCTGAATATTTGATTAAACACCAGCACTCGATATGAAGGATCAAAGAAACATTGTAGTATGCTTGGTATCAATAGTCTAACTAAATATTATATTACACCAGCGCTGGGCAAGAAACATTAAATACAAGAGCAAAATATGCTTGGTACCAAACATTTTCTTGAATATCCAGTTAAGCACCAATCCTCGGCAAAAATCATCAAATAGAAGATCATAGTATGCATGGCAGCTTGGATCTACCAGAATGTCCGATTAAGCAATTAAGCATAGCAGAGACATCTTAAGCAAAATAGATATAGACATAAAGAAATAAAAAGATACATGAAAATGACTTACATTTAAAGAATTCAAGCCTAAATGAAATTCTTACTGATGCGTTAACTCCCGCATCAGTAAGAAATCTTGTGAGGCGGACAAACATAACCTCGCTGCTGATCTTGAGAAGGACCTCCAATCTGTGGTAGACTGGGGTAATAAATGGCTCGTAAACTTTAATGCTTCCAAAACGAAACTCCTGTTAACCGTCACAGGCAATCCCTCCTGCCACCCATTAGCATGGACCAAGCAAATCTCCCTGAAAGCAATACACTGCGCCTCCTCGGCCTTACTCTATCTTCCGACCTCAAGTGGAATCATTATATTGAATCAATAACTAAATCCACTACTAGGAAGGTTGTGTCACTGTGTCGGGCCAGGAGGTATTTTTCTGCCTGAATCCATCTTCTAATTTTCATAAATGATCTCCCAGACGTGACCAAGCAAGTCTCCCTGAAAACAATATACTGCGCCTCCTCGGTCTTACCCTATCTTCTCACCTCAAGTGGAATCATTACATTGAATCAATAGCTAAATCCACTGATAGGAAGGTTGGGTCACTGTGCCGGGCCAGTAATTTCTTTCCGCCTGAATTTATCTTGCACATATACAAATCAACCGTCCAACCATGCATGGAATATTGTTGCCGTATCTGGTTCGGCGCTCCTGCTGTTCGTCTCAGTGTTCTCGACAGGCTCCAAAAGAGAATCTGCAATGTGATTGGTTCCGACCTGGCAGCTCGACTCCAGCCACTTTCTTATCGGCGGAATGTGACTTCTATGTCTCTTCTATAAATATATTTAATGGCCTCTGCTTCGAAGAACTTAGGTCTCTGGTTCCCCCCCCCCCCCCCCAACACACACACAAGAATTTACTCGGACAACAAGGTCCCATCCTATTACAGTTAGATAAACCAAATGCAGGTGACAATTCTCCTCCATCAGCTTTATTCTCGCGCTTCGAGTCTGTCGAACTCCCTTCCATATACTTGCTTTCCTGACGGCTACAACTTCCAGGAATTTAAATGCAAAGTCAATTTTCATCTCTTATTCACTTAACTTTAGTTCTTCTTTTTACATCACCCTGTGTATCTTGTTCTTTTCCTTTGTCTTTACCTTCGCAACTATCTTCACTCCTGTTCACATCCTTCTCTTGCCTTTCTTTTTCAACCCCTGCAACTGGTTCGTTTATGTCTTCCTGCCTAAAACTTTAACTCTCTTATGTAGATCTCTGCATATCAGTGGCGGTCCCACCTTGCTTGGGGTGAAATGATTAAAAAAGGCATCAACACTTAGCAAGACTCTTTAAATAGATTGTAGTATTTTTGGAATATTGCATCTACTTTAATATTCAATAAAGCAACAAGCTTTAAATAAAAAAGATGTTAGTAAGCTTGAAGCACTGCACATACATGAATATTGGATTAAGCACGTGAACTAAGCAGCAATCTTTAAATAGAAGGTTCTAGTATTCTTGGCACGTTGCATCTACCAGAATATTCGATTAATCACCAGAACACAGCAACAAGATTTAAATAGAAGATAGTAGTAAGTTTGGCACATTGAATCTACCAGAATATTCAATGAAGTACCAGAACTCAGCAAGAATTTTTAAATATAATATTGTATTATGCTTGGCACATTGCATTTTCCTAAATATACGATTAATCTCTAGAACTCAGCAACAATCTTTAAATAGAAGATAGTATTATCAGTATTTACATTATTCGGACTATTGTCTTCAACTTTGTTGCCATTTGTACGACGTTTCGGCCGTTGTACGTCCGGCCTTCTTCGGGTGCTGGGAATTTTGAACCGAACTCTTTATTACAATCACTGGGGTATATGAATGTACAACGGCCGAAACGTTGCACAAATATCAACAAAAATGGGGACAATAGTCCGAATAATGTAAATACTGTAAATACTACCTCATCTCAGAAATATAGACAAATACTAAAGATAGTATTACGCTTGGCTCGGGGCAGCTAACTGAATATTTGATTAAGCATCAGCACGCAGCAACAATATTTTAAAAATATGGTTGTATTCTTGGTATGTTGCATCTTCCTGAATGTTAGATTAGACATCAGAACTCTGTAACAATCTTTAAATAGAAGACAGTTGTCAGATTGACATATTGCATCTACCTGAGTTTTCGATTATGCATCAGTACTAAGAAACAGTCTTTATATAGAAGATAATTAATTTCTTAGCATTTTGTATCTTCCTGAACACTCGATTAAACACCAGAACTCAACAACGATCTTTAAATAGAAGATGGTTGTATGCATGGCATGTTGTATCTTCCTGAATGTTAGATTAGGTACCAGAACTCAACAACGATCTTTAAATAGAAGATGGTTGTATGCATGGCATGTTGTATCTTCCTGAATGTTAGATTAGGTACCAGAACTCAACAACGATCTTTAAATAGAAGATGGTTGTATGCATGGCATGTTGTATCTTCCTGAATGTTAGATTAGGTACCAGAACTCAACAACGATCTTTAAATAAAAGATGGTTGTATGCATGGCATGTTGTAACTTCCTGAATGTTAGATTAGGTACCAGAACTCAACAACGATCTTTAAATAGAAGATGGTTGTATGCATGGCATGTTGTATCTTCCTGAATGTTAGATTAGGTACCAGAACTCAACAACAATCTTTAAATAGAAGATGGTTGTATGCATGGCCTGTTGTATCTTCCTGAATGTTAGATTAGGTACCAGAACTCAACAACGATCTTTAAATAGAAGATGGTTGTATGCATGGCATGTTGTATCTTCCTGAATGTTAGATTAGGTACCAGAACTCAACAACGATCTTTAAATAGAAGATGGTTGTATGCATGGCATGTTGTATCTTCCTGAATGTTAGATTAGGTACCAGAACTCAACAACGATCTTTAAATAGAAGATGGTTGTATGCATGGCATGTTGTATCTTCCTGAATGTTAGATTAGGTACCAGAACTCAACAACGATCTTTAAATAGAAGATGGTTGTATGCATGGCATGTTGTATCTTCCTGAATGTTAGATTAGGTACCAGAACTCAACAACAATCTTTAAATAGAAGATGGTTGTATGCATGGCATGTTGTATCTTCCTGAATGTTAGATTAGGTACAGAACTCAACAACGATCTTTAAATAGAAGATGGTTGTATGCATGGCATGTTGTATCTTCCTGAATGTTAGATTAGGTACCAGAACTCAACAACAATCTTTAAATAGAAGATGGTTGTATGCATGGCATGTTGTATCTTCCTGAATGTTAGATTAGGTACCAGAACTCAACAACGATCTTTAAATAGAAGATGGTTGTATGCATGGCATGTTGTATCTTCCTGAATGTTAGATTAGGTACCAGAACTCAACAACGATCTTTAAATAGAAGATGGTTGTATGCATGGCATGTTGTATCTTCCTGAATGTTAGATTAGGTACCAGAACTCAACAACGATCTTTAAATAAAAGATGGTTGTATGCATGGCATGTTGTATCTTCCTGAATGTTAGATTAGGTACCAGAACTCAACAACAATTTTTAAATAGAAGATGGTTGTATGCATGGCATGTTGTATCTTCCTGAATGTTAGATTAGGTACCAGAACTCAACAACGATCTTTAAATAGAAGATGGTTGTATGCATGGCATGTTGTATCTTCCTGAATGTTAGATTAGGTACCAGAACGCAACAACGATCTTTAAATAGCAGAGGGTTGTATGCATGGCATGTTGTATCTTCCTGAATGTTAGATTAGGTAGCAGAACTCAACAATGATCTTTAAATAGAAGATGGTTGTATGCATGGCATGTTGTATCTTCCTTGAATGTTAGGATTAGGTACCAGAACTCAACAACGATCTTTAAATAGAAGATGGTTGTATGTATGGTATGTTGTATCTTCCTGAATGTTAGATTAGGTACTCAGAACTCAACAATATCTTTAAATAGAAGATGGTTGTATGCATGGCATGTTGTATCTTCCCTGAATGTTAGATTAGGTGACCAGAACTCAACAATGATCTTTAAATAGAAGATGGTTGTATGCATGGCATGTTGTATCTTCCTGAATGTTAGATTAGGTACCAGAACTCAACAACAATCTTTAAATAAAATATTGCTGTATGCATGGCATGTTGTATCTTCCTGAATGTTAGATTAGGTACCAGAACTCAACAACGATCTTTAAATAGAAGATGGTTGTATGCATGGCATGTTGTATCTTCCTGAATGTTAGATTAGGTACTAGAACTCAACAACGATCTTTAAATAGAAGATGGTTGTATGCATGGCATGTTGTATCTTCCCGAATGTTAGATTAGGTACCATGAACTCAACAACGATCTTTAAATAGAAGATGGTTGTATGCATGGCATGTTGTATCTTCCTGAATGTTAGATTAGGTACCAGAACTCAACAACGATCTTTAAATAGAAGATGGTTGCATGGCATGTTGTATCTTCCTGAATGTTAGATTAGGTACCAGAACTCAACAACGATCTTTAAATAGAAGATGGTTGTATGCATGGCATGTTGTATCTTCCTGAATGTTAGATTAGGTACTGAACTCAACAACGATCTTTAAATAGAAGATGGTTGTATGTGCATGGCATGTTGTATCTTCCTGAATGTTAGATTAGGTACCAGAACTCAACAACGATCTTTAAATAGAAGATGGTTGTATGTATGGCATGTTGTATCTTCCTGAATGTTAGATTAGGGAACAACTCAACAACGATCTTTAAATAGAAGATGGTTGTATGCATGGCATGTTGTATCTTCCTGAATGTTAGATTAGGTACCAGAACTCAACAAATTCATCTTTAAATAGAAGATGGTTGTATGCATGGCATGTTGTATCTTTCCTGAATGTTAGATTAGGTACCAGAACTCAACAACAATCTTTAAATAAAAGATGGTTGTATGCATGGCATGTTGTATCTTCCTGAATGTTAGATTAGGTACCAGAACTCAACAACGATCTTTAAATAGAAGATGGTTGTATGCATGGCATGTTGTATCTTCCTGAATGTTAGATTAGGTACCAAGAACTCAAACAACGATCTTTAAATAGAAGATGGTTGTATGCATGGCATGTTGTATCTTCCTGAATGTTAGATTAGGTACCAGAACTCAACAACGATCTTTAAATAGAAGATGGTTGTATGCATGGCATGTTGTATCTTCCTGAATGTTAGATTAGGTACCAGAACTCAACAACGATCTTTAAATAGAAGATGGTTGTATGCATGGCATGTTGTATCTTCCTGAATGTTAGATTAGGTACCAGAACTCAACAACATTCTTAAATAGAAGATGGTTGTATGCATGGCATGTTGTATCTTCCTGAATTGTTAGATTATAGGTACCAGAACTCAACAACGATCTTTAAATAGAAGATGGTTGTATGCATGGCATGTTGTATCTTCCCTGAATGTTAGATTAGTACCACAGAACTCAACAACGATCTTTAAATAGAAGATGGGTTGTATGCATGGCATGTTGTATCTTCCTGAATGTTAGATTAGGTACCAGAACTCAACAACAATCTTTAAATAGAAGATGGTTGTATGCATGGCATGTTGTACCTTCCTGAATGATTAGGTACCAGAACTCAACAACGATCTTTAAATAGAAGATGGTTGCATGCATGGCATGTTGTATCTTCCTGAATGTTAGATTAGGTACCAGAACTCAACAAAGATCTTTAAATAGAAGACGGTTGTATGCATGGCATGTTGTATCTTCTCCTGAATGTTAGATTAGGTACCAGAACTCAACAACGACCTTTAAATAGAAGATGGTTGTATGCATGGCATGTTGTATCTTCCTGAATGTTAGATTAGGTACCAGAACTCAACAACGATCTTTAAATAGCAGATGGTTGTATGCATGGCATGTTGTATCTTCCTGAATGTTAGATTAGGTACCAGAACTCAACAACGATCTTTAAATAGAAGATGGTTGTATGCATGGCATGTTGTATCTTCCTGAATGTTAGATTAGGTACCAGAACTCAACAACGATCTTTAAATAGAAGATGGTTGTATGCATGGCATGTTGTATCTTCCTGAATGTTAGATTAGGTACCAGAACTCAACAACGATCTTTAAATAGAAGATGGTTGTATGCATGGCATGTTGTATCTTCCTGAATGTTAGATTAGGTACCAGAACTCAACAACGATCTTTAAATAAAAGATGGTTGTATGCATGGCATGTTGTATCTTCCTGAATGTTAGACTAGGTACCAGAACTCAACAACGATCTTTAAATAAAAGATGGTTGTATGCATGGCATGTTGTATCTTCCTGAATGTTAGATTAGGTACCAGAACTCAACAACGATCTTTAAATAGAAGATGGTTGTATGCATGGCATGTTGTATCTTCCTGAATGTTAGATTAGGTACCAGAACTCAACAACGATCTTTAAATAGAAGATGGTTGTATGCATGGCATGTTGTATCTTCCTGAATGTTAGATTAGGTACCAGAACTCAACAACGATCTTTAAATAGAAGATGGTTGTATGCATGGCATGTTGTATCTTCCTGAATGTTAGATTAGGTACCAGAACTCAACAACGATCTTTAAATAAAAGATGGTTGTATGCATGGCATGTTGTATCTTCCTGAATGTTAGTTGGTAGAACTCAACAACGATCTACTGCAATAGAAGATGGTTGTATGCATGGCAAATGACAACTGCAGAATGTTAGATTAGTTTTGAACTCAATAACTTGATGTAATGAAGATGTGGTTATGCATGGCATGTTGCTCTTCCGAATGTTAGATTAGGTACCGAACACAAGCAACCGATCTTTAATGAAGATGGTTGTATGCATGGCATGTTGTATCTTCCTGAATGGAATTCGATTTCAGAGCTTAAACAACGATCTTTACGACCAAGAGATGGTTGTGTATGGCATGTTATCTTCCTGAATGTTGAACCAATTTTAGAGCTCAACAACGATCTTTAAATGAAGATGAGTTTGTATGCATAGCATGTTGTCTTCTAGATGTTAGATTAAGTGCCAAAACTCAACAACACGATCTTTAAACCAAAAGATGGTTGTACATGCCTCGTGTATCTTCTGAATACTGGATAAGATTTTAGAACTCAACCAGCGATCTTAATAGAATGGATTTGTATACGCTAACATGTTATCTTCCTGAATGTTAGATTAAGGTACCAGAACTCAACAACGTCTACTGAAAATACAGAAGATGGTTGTATGCATGCCGTATGTTATCTTCCTGAATGTTAGATTAATTTCAAGAACTCAACAACAATCTTTAAAATAGAAGATGGTTATGCATACATATTGTATACTTACTAGATATTTAAGTTAGAATTTCAGAGAACTCAACAACGATATTTCAATAGAAGATGGTTAATGTCACATAGCATATTATCTCCTGAATGTTAGATTAGAACTTTCCCAAGAACTCAACAACGATCTTTAAATAGAAGATGGTTCTTCATATGTATATTGTATCTTCTGAATGTTGAATTCGTTTATAGAACTCAACAACGATCTTTAAATAGAAGATGGTTGTATCACGTAATATTGTTATCTTTCCCAGATATTGATTGAGGTACAGAACTCAACAACAATCCACAAGCTGAAGATGGTTGTATGTGAATGTTAGATTAGGTACCAGAGACAACAACGATCTGCCCAAATAGAAGATGGTTACCAATACCTTTGTATATTGTATCGCTTCCTGGATATTGGAGTCTGTAATTTTGAACTCAACAATGATCTTTAAATAAGGAAGATGGATTTGTAACCATGGCATGTTGTATCTGAATATGGTCTGGGTACCAGAACTCAACAACGATCTTGTGAAAATGGTTGTATGCATAGCATATTGTATCTTCCTGAATATTAGATTGGTACCAGAACTCAACAGCAACACGATCTTTAAATAGAAGATGGTTGCTTTCCATGGCATCGTATATACCTGAATGTCCCAGATTGGTACAAGGAACTCAACAACGATCTTTAAATAGAAGATGGTTGTATGCATAGCATGTTGTATCTTCCTGAATGTTGAATTATTTTTGAACTCAACAACGATCTTTTAAATAGAAGATGGTTATATGCATGCTGTTGTATCTTCCCTGGATATTGGAATTTAAGTACCAGAACTCAACAACACGATCTTTAAATGAAGATGGTTTATGTAGCATGTTGTATCTTCCTGAATGTTTAGATTGGGCACAGAACCAACAACGATCTTCTTTTCAAAAGCTAGAAAATGGTTGTATGCACTGGCACATGTTATCTTCCTGATCTTCGCTTAGGTACAGAACTCTGACAACTTGATGTAATAAAATTGGTGTATACTTGTATATTGTATCTTCTGAATGTTAGATTAGGTACAGAACTCAACAACAATCTTTAAATATAAGATATTTGTATTGTGGCATGTTGTATCTTCCTGAATGTTAGATTAGGTACAGAACTCAACAACGATCTTTTAAACAGAAGATGGTTGTATGCATGACATATTGTATCTTCCTGAATGTTAGATTAGGTACCAGAACTCTTAACGATCTTTAATGAGAAGAAGATGGTTGTATGCATGGCATGTTGTATCTTCCTGAATGTTAGATTAGGTACCAGAACTCAACAACGATCTTTAAACAGAAGATAGTTGCATATGCATGTATATTGTATCTTCCTGAATGTTGACAATTGCAAGAACTCAACAATCTTTAAATAGAAGATAGTTGTATGGCAGCAGCATGTTGTATCTTCCTGAATGTTAGATTAGGTACCAGAACTCTTAACGATCTTTAAATAGAAGATGGTTATGCATGGCATGTTTAATATCTACCTGAATATTGGGTCACGGTACAGATCTCAACAATGATCACCAATAGAGGTAGTTGTATGTAGCATGTTCACCATCTACCTGAATATTGAATTCGTGCACCAGAGCATAACAACGATCTTCAAGCGGAGAAGATGGTTTGTATGCATGGCAGCATCATTGTATCTTCCTGAATATTGAATTGGTCTAGAACTCATAACAATGATCTTTAAATAAGAGAAGATGTAAGTTTGTATGCATGACGTATTTGTATCTACCTGAATGTTAGATTCATTCCAGAACTCAACAACGATCTTTAAATAGAATGGTTGTATGCATGGCATGTTGTATCTTCCTGAATGTTAGATTAGGTACCGAACTCAACAACGATCTTTAAAAATAGAAGATGGTTGCTGTATGCATGGCATGTTGTATCTTCCTGAATGTTAATTCAAATTTCCGAACTCAACAACGATCTTCCAAATAGAAGATGGTTGTACGGCAGCATATTGTATCTAACTGGAATGTTAGATTAGGTACCAGAACTCAACAACGATCTTTAAATAGAAGATGGTTGTATACGTATCGTGTATCCTGAATGTTAGATTAGGTACCAGAACTCAACAACGATCTTTAAATGAAGATGGTTGTATGCAGCATGTTGTATCTTCTGAATACGATTAATTTAGAACTCAACAACGATCTTTGATAAGTGGTTGCCATGGCATGTTGTATCTTCCTGAATGTTAGATTGGGTACCAGAACTCAACAACGATCTTTAAATGAAGATGGTTGTATTGTAGCATGTTGTATCTTCCTGAATGTTAGATTAGGTACCAGAACTCAACAACGATCTTTAAATAGAAGATGGTTGTATGCATGGCATGTTGTCTACCTGAATGTTAGATTAGGTACCAGAACTCAACAACGATCTTTAAATAGAAGATGGTTGTATACGCCTTTTATGTTGTATCTACCTGAATGTTAGATTAGGTACCAGGGCACTCAACAACGATTTTTAAATAAAAGATGGTTGTATGCATGGCATGTTGTATCTTCCTGAATGTTAGATTAGGTACCAGAACTCAACAACGATCTTTAAATAGAAGATGGTTGTATGCATGGCATGTTGTATCTTCCTGAATGTTAGATTAGGTACCAGAACTCAACAACGATCTTTAAATAGAAGATGGTTGTATGCATGGCATGTTGTATCTTCCTGAATGTTAGATTAGGTACCAGAACTCAACAACGATCTTTAAATAGAAGATGGTTGTATGCATGGCATGTTGTATCTTCCTGAATGTTAGATTAGGTACCAGAACTCAACAACGATCTTTAAATAAAAGATGGTTGCATGCATGGCATGTTGTATCTTCCTGAATGTTAGATTAGGTACCAGAACTCAACAACGATCTTTAAATAGAAGATGGTTGTATGCATGGCATGTTGTATCTTCCTGAATGTTAGATTAGGTACAGAACTCAACAACGATCTTTAAATAAAAGATGGTTGTATGCATGGCATGTTGTATCTACCTGAATGTTCGATTAGGTACCAGAACTCAACAACGATCTTTAAATAGAAGATGGTTGTATGCATGGCATGTTGTATCTTCCTGAATGTTAGATTAGGTACCAGAACTCAACAACGATCTTTAAATAGAAGATGGTTGTATGCATGGCATGTTGTACCTTCCTGAATGTTAGATTAGGTACCAGAACTCAACAACGATCTTTAAATAGAAGATGGTTGTATGCATGGCATGTTGTATCTTCCTGAATGTTAGATTAGGTACCAGAACTCAACAACGATCTTTAAATAGAAGATGGTTGTATGCATGGCATGTTGTATCTTCCTGAATGTTAGATTAGGTACCAGAACTCAACAACGATCTTTAAATAGAAGATGGTTGTATGCATGGCATGTTGTATCTTCCTGAATGTTAGATTAGGTACCAGAACTCAACAACGATCTTTAAATAAAAGATGGTTGTATGCATGGCATGTTGTATCTACCTGAATGTTAGATTTGGTACCAGAACTCAACAACGATCTTTAAATAAAAGATGGTTGTATGCATGGCATGTTGTATCTTCCTGAATGTTAGATTAGGTACCAGAACTCAACAACGATCTTTAAATAGAAGATGGTTGTATGCATGGCATGTTGTATCTTCCTGAATGTTAGATTAGGTACCAGAACTCAACAACGATCTTTAAATAGAAGATGGTTGTATGCATGGCATGTTGTATCTTCCTGAATGTTAGATTAGGTACCAGAACTCAACAACGATCTTTAAATAGAAGATGGTTGTATGCATGGCATGTTGTATCTTCCTGAATGTTAGATTAGGTACCAGAACTCAACAACGATCTTTAAATAGAAGATGGTTGTATGCATGGCATGTTGTATCTACCTGAATGTTAGATTAGGTACCAGAACTCAACAACGATCTTTAAATAGAAGATGGTTGTATGCATGGCATGTTGTATCTACCTGAATGTTAGATTAGGTAGCAGAACTCAACAACGATCTTTAAATAGAAGATGGTTGTATGCATGGCATGTTGTATCTTCCTGAATGTTAGATTAGGTACCAGAACTCAACAACGATCTTTAAATAGAAGATGGTTGTATGCATGGCATGTTGTATCTTCCTGAATGTTAGATTAGGTACCAGAACTCAACAACGATCTTTAAATAGAAGATGGTTGTATGCATGGCATGTTGTATCTTCCTGAATGTTAGATTAGGTACCAGAACTCAACAACGATCTTTAAATAGAAGATGGTTGTATGCATGACATGTTGTATCTTCCTGAATGTTAGATTAGGTACCAGAACTCAACAACGATCTTTAAATAGAAGATGGTTGTATGCATGGCATGTTGTATCTTCCTGAATGTTAGATTAGGTACCAGAACTCAACAACGATCTTTAAATAGAAGATGGTTGTATGCATGGCATGTTGTATCTTCCTGAATGTTAGATTAGGTACCAGAACTCAACAACGATCTTTAAATAGAAGATGGTTGTATGCATGGCATGTTGTATCTTCCTGAATGTTAGATTAGGTACCAGAACTCAACAACGATCTTTAAATAGAAGATGGTTGTATGCATGGCATGTTGTATCTTCCTGAATGTTAGATTAGGTACCAGAACTCAACAACGATCTTTAAATAGAAGATGGTTGTATGCATGGCATGTTGTATCTTCCTGAATGTTAGATTAGGTACCAGAACTCAACAACGATCTTTAAATAGAAGATGGTTGTATGCATGGCATGTTGTATCTTCCTGAATGTTAGATTAGGTACCAGAACTCAACAACGATCTTTAAATAGAAGATGGTTGTATGCATGGCATGTTGTATCTTCCTGAATGTTAGATTAGGTACCAGAACTCAACAACGATCTTTAAATAGAAGATGGTTGTATGCATGGCATGTTGTATCTTCCTGAATGTTAGATTAGGTACCAGAACTCAACAACGATCTTTAAATAGAAGATGGTTGTATGCATGGCATGTTGTATCTTCCTGAATGTTAGATTAGGTACCAGAACTCAACAACGATCTTTAAATAGAAGATGGTTGTATGCATGGCATGTTGTATCTTCCTGAATGTTAGATTAGGTACCAGAACTCAACAACAATCTTTCAACAGAATATGGTAGGAAGCTTGTCACTTTGCCTTTGTATGCGTATTCAGTTAAGCGTCAGAACTTAGCAACACTCTTTTCTCTTAGTATCTATCTAAATATTTTATTAAACGCAAACACTCGTCAAAATCTTTAAATAGGAAACAGTCGTACGATTGTCAACTCGAGACCATCTGACTATTCCAACAAAATGTGTAGTATGCAAAGCAACTATAATTTACATTAATTTTTTATTAAGAACAAGCACTCAACAAGAATTTTCAAATAAAAGAGTGTAGCATTCTTGGCAACTACGATCTAGCTGAATATTCGATTAAACAACAGCACTCGGCAAGAATCTTCTAAGGGATGTATATAGTATGCATCCAAAGTAGAATCTACCTGCATGTTCGATTAAGAAACAGCCATCGGATAGAATCTTCCAATAGAAGAGTTTAGGCTGTTTGACTTCTAGAATTATGTATTCGATTAAGCACCAGCACTCGGCTAGAATCTTCTAATAATAAACTGTTGTATAAACTGTTGTATGGTTGGCATATATTAGCTACCTGAATATCAATTAAGGATCAGCTCTCTGTAGACATCTTCTAAGAAAGGAGTATGCTTGGCACCTACTATCTACCTAAATATTCGATTATGCACCAGCACTCGGCTAGAATCTTCTAATAATAAACTGTTATATGCTTGGCATATATCAGCTACCTGAATATCCAATAAGGATCAGCTCTCCGCAGACATCTAAGAGCAGAATATGCTTGGCACTTACTATCTACCTGAATATTCGATTATGCAACAGCACTCTGCTAGAATCTTCTAATAGAAAAGTAATGTATTTTTAAAATCTAACATCTAACTGAATATTTGTTTAAGAACCAACACCAACAAGAATATTCTAATATAAGAGTGTCACATGCTCTGCTCCTATTATTTACCTGAATATCTGATCAAACACGAGCTATCGGTAATAATTTTAAAATAGAAGTGTGTGGTATACTTACACAACCTCTACAAAAATATGGTCCTGGCTGTGACGGTAACCTGCATCCGGCAGCAAAGACTCTGATTGGGAAGTTGTGAAGAGCATGGAACTACGTCTTCATTGCTGTTGTTCCCAGGTCCACCCTGACCCGGAATTGAAGCAACTGTTAGGGTCCCAGCTATGGGCAAATAGTTAACCCCCAAACTGGGGTCAAAACACTGTGAATTTGTAAAAATAGACTTTTTATATGCATAAAAATAGACTTTTATAGAAAAATATATATTATTGAGGAAACATGTTACCAACAATACATCTTTGAAGGAAAAACAATATTACCATGACACATTTTTGAAGGAAAAAATTATTACCAGCAATATATTTTTGAATACAAAACTAGAAGACAACTTAATTTTTTAAAATAAAATAAAAATCTTTTAATAATTATCTGACCAAATAAATCTTCTCACTATAACCAAACATTAAAAAATACCTTAAAACCCCACGTTTTTGGTATTAAATAACCCACAGAGTTGTTGATATGCCGTTAAACAAAACTGAAACTGAAAAAAAACTCAAAATCTGAATAAATATCCTATTAAGCACCGGCACTTTGCAAGAAACATCAAATGAAAGATTGTAGGATGCTTGGCGCATAGCATCTACCTGAATATTTGTTTAAAATCTAGCAATCGTAATGTATATTCAATTAAAAATGTATAATGTGCTGCGTACCTAGCGTTTATTTGAGTATACAATTAAGCAACGTATACGGTTAAGCATCTTAATATTAAAATAGAAGATTGAAATATGCTTGGTAACAAGAATGTAATTGAATATACCATTAAACATTAGCATTTGGAAATAATCTTCAACTATATGATTGTATTATGATTGGTGACTAGCATCCGACTTTATATCTTATAAAGCACCATTCCTCTGCACGAATCTTCAAATAGACGATTGTAGTACGTTTGGTCGCTAGAATTTACCTAAATTTTTGATTAGGTATCAGCACTGATGTAGTTGTTCCACTTGAGAGGTTGGGGCCAAAAAGGTGAAGTGTGTTGATTTCTGGGAGTCCAGCATCATCCATAATTATGGAAAGTAGAAAAGCTTCTTTATGAAAGAAGCTTCATTTTGGAGGCAAAAATACCGTTCAAAATTTTTTAAGCAAATGGTTGGTTGAAAAACTGGGCCAAGAAGGCTCAGTATGTTGCTTTCTGGGATACCAGCATTATCCATAATTATGGAAAGTAGAAAAGTTTCTCTATGAAAGAAGCTTCGTTTTGGAGGCAAAAATACCGTTCAGAAAATTTCCTAAGCGAATGTTTGGTTGAAAGAACTATACCAAGAAGGGGCAGTGTATTGCAACAACCATCCTGATAAGAAACTGCCTCTATTGTGGTTAAAGGAGTGTACCTTCATTATGGAATCATTAAAATTTACGAGCCATTTAAAGATTAAAGTGAAATGTCAATTGTCATCTTCTATCTCCTTAAATCCCGCCCATCTTTCATTCTTTCTTCAACATCCCAGGTTTTTCTCTCACTATAACTCCCTGTGCAGACTTGCCTGCAGGAAACTATTTAAAAAATCATAAATTACTTTATTCGTATAAGTCTATGGTACTTTACCTTCATATTTATACTCACCTGTTTGTGATGTTATATCATTTGTGTTTTATCTCATAAAGGTTTATTCTATTTGATAATATTCAGATATTTTAAAACCTAAAGGTCAGTTGAAAAAGTGAGACAATGAAAGCGCAGTGTTTTGCCCTCAAGAAGACTTGTAACAGTCATGCTGATGGTTAGCAGAAAAGTTTCTTTATTTTGGTTAAAGAAAACGAGTGTTGTATTCGTCTCTATTTCTTACATTTTTTTTTTAATCATATCACCCCAAGCAAGGCGGTAACGCCACTGATGCGCAGGGGGCTACGTAAGAGTAAAAAGAATGGAAAAAAGAAAGCCGGAAACCACATCCTAAACAGGAAACAAGGGATGAGCCTCTTCACCTGTTCAATAGATGTGGGTGGAGTGTGAACCGGGCGATAGTTTAGTCTATCTACTCCAATTGAAAAAATAAATAAATAATAATAAAAAAGGAAAAGAGTGAAAATATTGGAAAAGAGAAAACCGGAAACCGCATCCTAAACAGGAAACAAGGGATGAGCATTTTTCATTATTTGAACTATTTGTACGACGTTTCTGCTGTTGTGCGTTCCGGACTTCTTCAAGTGATTTCGGATCGAAATTCCTAGCACCTGAAGAAGGCCGGAGCGTACAACGGCCGAAACGTCGTACATATGGTAACAAAGATGATGACAATAGTCCGAATAAATGAAATACCGGAAAGAAGTTTTGCTTACGATGCATTTAACTTTGCAAGCTATTTCTTGCCCCAGATAGTCATAGATTTGTGGTTTGTTTCAAAAACAGCAGCTATATTTACTTTTCATCTTTGGTAAATTTCTTATTAAAGCGGGAGTAAATAAGAATTTATTAGATCAAGAAGATCATGGACGAAGACCAGAAACACCTTAGACCTAGGATAGAGCCTTGAGGACACCCCGTTCTATAATCTTGCCTGTTCAAAACAATTTTTATTCAATGTTACAATAAGAACAACTGAATTACATCAAACGATCGTCAAGAAATACCGTAGTTCTGGAGCTTGCACAGAAGGTCAGCATAGAAAACCCTGTCAAACGCTTTGTAGATATTTAGAGCAACAGCTCGAGCTTCACCATTATTATGAAGAGTCCGGCATGCATATGTAATGGCCGTTAGAACATCAGCGTTACTCCTGGCGAAGCGGAAGCCATATCGTTTGTCAGAGAGTAGGTTGTGACAGAAGAGATGCTTAACTATTTCAAGATTGATTAGGGCTCCGAATACTTTGCCCAAAAGCAGCAAGAGGCTAATAGGGATGTACTTTGACAAATCAGAGGGTCCATTAGATTTCATAAACAGGAGCTACAGATGAGTTCTTCCATCAAACAGGCAAGCAGATAGCACAAAGTCAATAAATGTAGAGTTTGGGGAAGACTGAAGCCAAATCAGTAGAAGTTTTTAGGACGATGACTGGGATTTTATCACCTCTGCTTGCCTTATGGGAGTACATTTTTAGAAATTATGTCCTCGAGCAGTACGGGAAAAGATAAAGAGACATCCATGTTAATTAGATGTGTCACAACAGCAGCAGAGCATAAGGAGATTAACGAAATTTAACTTGGAATTTCAATCGATACCAGCTTTTACCCAGGAGGAGACTTAGAGACACAGTGTTCAACAGGGTGACTAAAACCTGTTTTCAAGGGACGTCACGAAGACAATCATGGAAAGTATCCTAATCCGCACGTTAATAAGATAAAGATAATCTGTTGGGAGAAAGTTCCTACATTAACGTTACGAAACAAAAATGTATTTGCAAACAGATGTAGTCGGAATGGGAACGATAAAGAAGTGATAGCTGGCTGTTTAATATAGAGAGACGGAGGCACGTGTAAGACTGGTCTTTAGATTCAAAAGAGATCTAGTAAGCCAGACTTAAATGTTTGCGGTCATAAACTCTCAGAACATGTATATAGACATTAGAGTCTTTTCTAAAGAGAGAAATGTAACGCGGAATTGGGACATAAGAGTAGGATATTGCAGAGTTGAGGTTAGTTTCACAGAAAGCTAAGATATCTCGCATGTCGCTGAATATTCCAGCAAGTATCAGCAGTCGGCAACAATATTTAATAGAAGATTTTAGTAAGTACAGCACCTCGCATATAGCGGAATATTCAATTAAGCACCAGTACTTGGCAATTTTTTTTAATAGATAGAGGCTCATCCCTTGTTTCCTGTTTAGGATGCGGTTTCCGGTTTTCCCTTTTCAAGTCTTTTCACTCTTTTATTTATTTATTTTTTTTTTTAATTGGAGTAGATAGACTAAACTATCACCCGGTTCACACTCCACCCACATCTATTGAACAGGTGAAGAGGCTCATCCCTTGTTTCCTGTTTAGGATGTGGTTTCCGGCTTTCTCTTTTCCATTCTTTTTACCCTTACGTAACCCCCTGCGCATCAGTGGCGTTATCGCCTTGCTTGGGGTGATATGATTAAAAAAAAAAATGTGTAGTTAGCATAACACATAGCATGTAGTTGAATGTTCGATTAAGCACGAGGACTCTGCAAATATATTCAATAAATGAGTGCAGTAAGCGTATTTCCTAGCTTTAACTACACATCTGATTAAGCACCACAACTACGGAAGCATCTGCAATAGAAGAGTTTAGTAATCATGGCACCTAGCATCTAGCAGAATAGGCAATTAAGCACCATCACCCGGCAAAAATCATCCCCGTGAGGGGGGGGGAGTGTTTTAAGCTTAACATCTAGCATCTCCATGAATATTTGATTAAGCATTAACCTTTGACAAAAATTTTCAAATAAGATAACTTCGTATTCTTGTCACTTACTATCTACCTGAATATACGATTAAACACACTCCTTATTAATCTTCAAACTGTAAATTGGAATGGGAAAAGAAGTGCTGAGTAGATAACCAATCAAGAACATTAATATTGCATATTATTCTATGGAGTTTATCAAGAAATTTCTAAATATATAGTATGAATACCAGACCAGATGTATCAGAAATATTCATAACAAGAATGAATAGTAAATTTATAAATGTCAGATATGCAATATATGGCGAGGAAAACCCTCTAGCACGAAAAAATTAATCACCTTTCTTAGCTGCAGACGTAGCAATTCATTCCTTCTTTCCATTAATTGGAGTAGATAGAGTAAACTATCGCCCGGTTCACACTCCACCCACGTCTATTGAACAGATGAAGAGGCTCATCCTTTGTACCCTGTTTAGGATGTGGTTTCCGGCTTTCTCTTTTCCAATATTCTCACTCCTTTTTTTTTCAATTGGAGTAGATAGACTAAACTATCGCCCGGTTCACACTCCACCCACGTCTATTGAACAGATGAAGAGGCTCATCCTTTGTACCCTGTTTAGGATGTGGTTTCCGGCTTTCTCTTTTCCAATATTCTCACTCCTTTTTTTTTCAATTGGAGTAGATAGACTAAACTATCGCCCGGTTCACACTCCACCCACGTCTATTGAACAGGTGAAGAGGCTCATCCCTTGTTCCCTGTTTAGGATGTGGTTTCCGGCTTTCTCTTTTCCAATCTTTTCACTCTTTCCTTTTTTCTTTTTCTTTTTTTCAGTTGGAGTAGATAGACTAAACTATCGCCCGGTTCACACTTTACCCACCTCTATTGAACAGGTAAAGAGGCTCATCTCTTGTTCCCTGTTTAGGATGTGGTTTCCGGCTTTCTTTTTTCCAATCTTTTCACGCTTTTCTTTTATTTTATTTTTTCAATTGGAGTAGATAGACTAAACTATCGCCCGGTTCACACTCCACCCACGTCTATTGAACAGGTGAAGAGCCTTATCCCTTGTTCTCTGTTTAGGATGTGGTCTCCGGTTTTCTCTTTTCCAATCTTTTTACTCTTACGTAGCCCCCTGCACATCAGTGGTGTTATCCCTTTGCCTGGGGTGATATGATTTAAAAAAAAAAACCTAATGAACACTAAACGCGTTATTCTGAGAAGACAAAATGAGTCACTATCTTGGAGGTTAGCCTTAGCCATGCTGATAGTTTATAAGCAGATTATCTCGGATGATAAAAGAGAGTTGTTTTGCTTTTGAGGCTTTAAAATTAAAAAGCCACTCCTTCTTTTAGTAACAGATTGTAGGCAAGTTTTGATATCAGCCAATACGACATTATTGAACAGATCAAACTTACTATTAAGACATGAATAAATAAATGTGTCATCAGCAAAGATCATAGACGAGAACTGATGACATTGGGAAATCTATTTATGAAAATTAGAAACAACTTAATTCCGAGGACAGGGCCCTTGGAAACACCTGCATTTTTTATCATTTCGTGACTTGAAAAAAGAAAAGACGGAATCGGTTCATAAATTTATCCAGAAATACCATAACCATTCAAATTTTGAAGACCAGTATGCCAATCCCTGTTAAATACCTTCAAAATATCTAAAGCCACCGCCAAAGTTTCATCATTCTTATCGAAAGCTTGATTGATTCTTGGAGCAATAATCGGTAATACATTAGCATTTGACTTAAAAAAGCAAAAGCCATATTACTTATCAAAATATGTCACTGTGAGAGACTTCAGAGTTATTTAGAGCATCTAGTACTTAGCCAAAAAGAGGTAGAAAGCCAATAGTTAAAAAAAAATCCGACTGTTCATCTAAGGTCTTAAAGACTGGAACTACAGAAGAGGCGGCATGTAATTTATTTTAGATAAAAAAAAAACAGGAGTCAGTTAATTAGAATTTTTTAAAGACTATTGCAGGGATACCATCAAGTACTCATTCATGTATTTTGTAGAAATATATAGCAGAAACTAATGTTAATCCTTACATACTGTTCTTCTTTTATTTTAGTCTCTTTTTTTTTCTCATATTCTCCCACACACCTTATCTCCTGCCTCATAGTGGTTTATTACTTTGGTTGAAAGTTGAATGATTTTTAAGAATATCCTTTCTTAAAGGGAATATAGCTTCCTTACTAAGCAATAGGAGTAGGCACTCAACTAATATTATGCTATATGTATCATATTAGATAGCGTGTATCTCCAAACTATATGGTTTATATGTTTTTCCAATTTTTCTGTTGGTGCAATTTCAGTATGCACTAGTGAAAAACTATTCACTTTATGTCATGTATTTGTGAGAGACTACTTATGTTCAAATTGAATTATTTTGATGTCTTGCCATCTTCTTTTCACTACGTGTATATTCAGTGCCAACATTCGACAGCTTGCTATTATATACTTTATATTCTTGGAAGATGTATATTATATTCAAACTGAGGAGAGCAAACAGCTTGCCACCTTCTTGCCCGCACTTTGTTCAATAAACACCATATCTTCACAGTCAGCCATTAAATGTATTATGTATTCGTCAGATACAGCGTATCTTCAAACTGACCTGTTTACTTACCTTTTCAACTTCCATTAACGTATACATCCATTGTTCATCTGCACTAGTCAGCCAGTCATTACACGGCTGTTATATTCATCAAAATATTAATATCTTCATATTGACCAGTGTTTTAACTTGTTATATTCTATCTATGTGAAGATCCAGTAAGTAAGAATAGTGTACAATTTTCACTGTGCATATTATATACTTATTAAATGCCAGGTATATTCAAATTTGCTCTTTTACACTTTTTATCTACGTAAGAATTTAATAAATTGGTAGTGCTGAGTTCAAATTCCAGTTGAATTCATTGCATTCATTTTCACGTAAATCCCATTAAGGAAGACATGATTCTAACTGTTCTCGTTCCCAGCTATGGGTTAAATAGCAGGAAAGAAACTGTTTCTATAGCCTTTGTTGTCAGCTAGTCTACCACAGAAATAAATGGCAACCTACTGCTGGAAAATTTTCTCTCTTGTCAGTCATGGATTGAAAAAGAGATGATTACCCATGATCGCTCACAAAGTGTATCACGTATGGCTGTAATCCTATTTTCAGGTGACAGGTTTTAATGTTTTATTTATTTAAAAGACAAGAAGTCTCTCAAAAATTAAATCGAATGAGTAAAAGTACATTAACTTTTTTCGGGAAAAGTAAACAAATTGATTAAATCTGTGTGGACAGACGTAGACATAATATTGTCGTCCTGTTTTGGCGGTTGTATGAACCCAGGTCAAATTGGACTGTGATAATTTCCTGTCTTAGGCTACTTGAGCTTTTGGTAGGAACATGCAAGCTATAAAAAGGAGTAAGTTATCCTCTTCAGGAGTGAATGGCCGGAAACTTAGTCGGAACAGATAACTGATATTATTTTCATTTCGAGCTAGTATGACTTACACAGGGAGGTAAATCGAATTCCCCATAACTAACTTTATCACCCTGGTTTCGTGCCTTTTCAAAAAGAACGAGGTAGAAGACAAAATTATGAGAATTGAAACCGTGATTTTGCCGGAGACGGTCTGAAATTGGCGAGCTGCTAGAGAGTCGACTGAGCAAGCTAAAGCCCCCCCCCCGAGATTATTGTTATTGTAGTGTGATACCAGCCAACTGATTATGCGTCACCTAGTTTTGAACTTGCTTATAATTGTATACTTAATCGATATATTAATATATATAAATCTACACCTACGGTGTTGCAGTGTTGTACTGGATATATTCCGTTCGCCAGCTACTGGAAACTAGGGATCGCAGTATATCTCTGGTTTTAACTATATACCGTTCTCTCGCGTGTCTGGACTAACCTAGCCAGATGAAAACAGGCAATCCTACGAGATAAAAAAAAAACACACACACACACACAACGTGGGCGGAGTGGTCAAGGTTCAAGAAGTGTTCACTCGTGTACGCCCGAGGTTCGTGTTATATGGCAATTGTTTGGCTGATCTGAATTATTTAGGTCATATCAAAACGCGACCGGCTGATATTATTTGTTACCTGTATTGTTTAGTTGCCTAATCTATTCAAATACATTCCAAGTCATATCTACGTTAATATAACCAAGTATGAAAATCGTCATTGTAAGATGATTAATAACTATAATCTGCTATCTACAGAAACATTCCTTAATACCCAACATTGCACAAATTGTTATTAAATGTCTTTTATCATTCTTAAATGTTGAAAGATGATTTCGGTTTTTCCACATAGCTTGTCCTGATTTCTCAATTTGAATATTCAGTATCACCACTAGAATGCTTTTTATTATATAAATTATGAAGTCTTCTAATTTCTAGTAATTTCAAATTAACTAACGCATATCGCTGTTCATTTTGTATCATCAGGAATATTTACTAGTTTGTAATCCTGAACATCTTTCTTTTATATGCCATAGATTTTGCAAATGAGTATTATATTTAGATTGACGAGTGCAGAGATATATCTTTTATAATTTTACCCCAAGCAAGGCAATGAAGCTACTAACACACAAAACTGTGAGAGGATATATGAAAAAATGAACATTATTAAGGAAGGAAAATAATAAAACAACAGAAGAGAGAAGATAGCGATTGACATTACATTTAAAGTCTTTACGATCAAGTTTAACAAAAAGGCAAGTAGCCAGTAGAGGATTTTGCAAGCTAACTGTATGTTAAAAGGAACTGTTAGCATATAACTCACTGTATGTTGTCCTCTTTGCAGATAAAGAAGAGAGTCGAAGCAACTAAAATATGGTTCTACTAAGAAAGGAACGATTATGTAATATCAGTTCTTCTATATAGAAAGTAAATGCTGGATAATCTTATGAAAAAGAGTGTTGAGGCAACAGAAACAAAGAAAAGAGTACTGAACTGTCATGTAATATCAGTTCTTCTATATAGAAAGTAAATGTTGGATAATCTTATCACGGATGAAAAAGAGTGTTGAGGCAACAGAAATAAAGAAAAGAATACTGAACTGTCATGTAATATCAGTTCTTCTATATAGAAAGTAAATGCTGGATAATCTTATCACGGATGAAAAAGAGTGTTGAGGCAACAGAAACAAAGAAAAGAGTACTGAACTGTCATGTAATATCAGTTCTTCTATATAGAAAGTAAATGTTGGATAATCTTATCACGGATGAAAAAGAGTGTTGAGGCAACAGAAATAAAGAAAAGAATACTGAACTGTCATGTAATATCAGTTCTTCTATATAGAAAGTAAATGCTGGATAATCTTATCACGGATGAAAAAGAGTGTTGAGGCAACAGAAACAAAGAAAAGAGTACTGAACTGTCATGTAATATCAGTTCTTCTAAATAGAAAGTAAATGCTGGATAATCTTATCACGGATGAAAAAGAGTGTTGAGGCAACAGAAACAAAGAAAAGAGTACTGAACTGTCATGTAATATCAGTTCTTCAATATGACAGCGAATGCTGAGCAATCTTCTCACAGATGAAGAAAAGACTTAAAATAACAAAAATGTGCTTCTACAAAGAAGAGTCATGAACTGTTATGCAATATTAGTCCTCCTATATGGCAGTAAATGCTGGACAACCTCCTTACAGATAAAGAAGAGACTTAAAGCAACAGAAGTGTGGTTCTACAAAAAGAATATTCCTGAATTGTTATGTAATATCAGTCCTTCTATATGGCAGCGAATGCTGGACAATCTTCTCACAGATGAAGAAAAGATTTAAAACAACAGAAATGTGTTTCTACACACAAAAAAAATATAGTTCTGAATTGTTATTTAATATAAGTTTTAATATCAGTTTTATATGGAAGTGAATGCTGGACAATTTCCTCATACATAAAGAACAGACTTAAAGCAACATAAATGTGGCTCTACAAAGAAAATAATCCTGACCAGTTAATATCACTCCCACTATGAATGAGTAAATGCTGGACAATCTCCTCATGCAAGAAGAAGAGAATTAATGCAACAAAAATATTGTTCTACAAAAGAAATTTTGAATTCTTATATACTACCAATCCCCCTATGTGTGTGTAAATGCTGGACAATCTTCCTATACACGAAGAAGATACTTAAAGCAACAGATATGAAGTTATAGAGACAGAAGCTGAGAATACTATGCGAGCAACAATTAAGTTTTAGAGAAAATAAAAACAAAAACTAGATTTTTTATCATCAGGAAGAGATAGTTCAGATATATAAGGCTCATAAGGAGAAAAGAAGTATTAGAATATTATATACTCACAGGGCAAATTTCGGGCAGGAGGGACATAAAAAACAACACTTAAGTATCTATAGAGCTTGAGTAAATAGATGACATAATAGGGTTTAGGATAGATCACCAAAAATATTATTAAAATCTACAAAGGACAAGGAATTGTGCACAGTCATGATCACCAACGACCTGAAGGGTCACGATACATAGAAAAGGACATTAATAAACCCATATTGTTTGCAGAGTTCCTGATAAATTATTGTCTTCACGTTGCTTTTCCTTGCATTCTTTTGGTCCAGAATTGATACATTTATTTGTCACATGATTTAAAATCTCGTCTCATTCTCTAGAAAATCAGTTTGTTGCTTTTGTGGGATTATAATCAATGTTTATTTTTTATCCGTGTCGTTTGCTGTGACGACCAGAGATTTGTTGCTTTTGATGCTTTTTTTTTTCATTCATTTATATTTTCATGGGGTGGTTGCGGCATCAAAAAATCAGCGGTAATAGAGGCTATATTTGTTGTTACCTAATATCGGCCGAACCATATCAATAATTGGCATTTTAAAGCTTTGGGCTTCGTTTTTATGGTTTTTAAGTATCGGCATCTATAGAATTGTATTAATGTCTTATCTCTCTCTTTGGTCTGACGAGTTGTTTTCTTTTTATTCTCTGTTGTTAGGCCATTGATTCTACGTGTCGATAATTTCGAAGCAATGAATTCAGAATTCTTTGCGTCCTGTTCCCTGCTTCTGAACAAAGATGTTTTGAACAATGCTAAAAACGTGACCAAGAGCAAAGATTGGACGAGTATTGTTAAAATGTCGATACAAGTCATATCGATTTAACGTCTACATTTCAAGCAACTCTCAAGAAACACCACCTGCGGGTTTGTCTCAACGGTAGAGAAGTGGAAA
This sequence comes from Ascarosepion bandense, assembly GCA_037127315.1. Classification (NCBI taxonomy): domain Eukaryota; kingdom Metazoa; phylum Mollusca; class Cephalopoda; order Sepiida; family Sepiidae; genus Ascarosepion; species Ascarosepion bandense. The sequence continues at coordinate 375,780 of JBBBDQ010000808.1, read as the reverse complement.
ATGATCAGAAATTTGAGATTCTTTATGCACATCTTTGTCCGAAAATTTCTCTGAAGCTTAGAATTAACCATTATTAATTGATTGCATCATGTTATTGATTACATCTTTCATATGACGCGTTTAAATCATTTTATTCGACTTGCCGATCCTGTAATTCTATTTAATATTCTGAATTTCTTTACAAATTTTATATTTAAACTATCCTAAACGCAGTCGATTTTTTTTCTAAAGTAAGACAGATTTACATATACTGACGTGCCAAAGGTCTTGGGAAAAGTGTTAGTATCATGTCAGTTAAACCGGTGAAGAAAAGAAACGCCACGTGTCATCGATTTATGAATAAACGCAGTACTAGATTGGCTAATACTAATAGTTTTTTCTATCGTACTTCTCTTCCAGATTTTATTTCCTAATTAACTTTTATTATCAAAAATGTATATGCAATGCTAACCATTATCTTTTATCTTCTTAATTCTTATTCTTTTATTGTCTTCTCTCCATAACAGTATATTTTCTCATATTTTCTAATACTTTGTAATTCTTTCCGTCTTAATAGCTTCATTGCCATGGTCGGGGTGAAATGATAAAAAATAATTAGTCACTATTCAATAACATGTTTAGATGGACTCATCCCATATAACCTGAAAGCACTTTACATCATTGTAGACCCATCGTAAGGCTGCACTACGTCTTGTTGATGTTTATTGACTCAGGAAGCCTACAGCAAACAATAACCATATCATCATCATTAAACAAAGGCAAATGTTATTCATAGGACCATGCCACACGCCATGTGTCCTCCAGAATCCAATTAACGACATCACAAACTCAAGAAAAGCATTGTGATTGATGCTGTCGTGTTAACATTAGTACATTGATGACTTTTCTGCTTCCATGTTCTCAAGCTAAAAAATATTAATGCGACCTACATCAGGTACTTATTATTTCATTTCATCAAGTATTGCCCGTTTGTTGTTCTATGTATTGCCTTCCGTTAGAACATAAGCGATCATGGATCTCTATAAACTTTCTATTTTTTTTAAAATCGTAACACCTCGAGCAAGGCGGTAACGTCACTTATGTGCAGGGGGTTACATAATAGTGAGAAGATTAGAAAAGAGAAAGCCGGAAACCACATCCTAGACAGGAAACAAGGGATGAGCCTCTTCACCTGTTCAATAGACGTGGGTGGAGTGTGAACCGGGCGATAGTTTAGTCTATCTATTGCAATTGAAAAAAAAGAAAAAAAGATAAGAGTGAAAAGATTGGAAAAGAGAAAACCGGAAACCGCATCCTAAACAGGAAACAAGGGATGAGCCTCTTTACCTGTTCAATAGACGTGGGTGGAGTGTGAACCGTGCGATAGATAGATCTACCTAATCCAATTGAAAAAAAAAACGAAGTTAGAAGATTGGAAAAGAGAAAACCGGAAACCACATCCTGAACAAGAAACAAAGGATGAGCCACTTAACCCGTTCAATAGACGTGGGTGGAGTGTGAACCGGGCGATAGATATATCTCTCTACTCCAATTAGCCTTACAGATTTTTCTCACTTTGGTAACGCCACAGCATCCCTTCTCGCTATCTATTAATACAATCTCATCAATTCACTGTTTTCTTCTATCTCTTTTGTCGATTAGGTTAAGTTTTCTAATGGCTCTTTTCTTATTACATGGGCTCTTTCTGTTACCATTTTCTTCAAAACTTGTTGTTTATTCGTTCTATCTATAGAATTCTAGTAACTATCTGTGGAACCTTATTTCTGCTGCTTCTCTTTTTGTTCTTATCAGTAGGAGAATTGTCATAAAAGAGGACGGAAAACAGAGTAGCAGTCTTTCTTTTTCAAAAACATTTATCTCTTCCCGCAGACAAAAGTAAGGTCTGAGAAGAATTTATTTATAAAGCATTCAACTTTATTAGCAGAGCATGTTGACATCTTAAATTGCTTGAATAATGGGCAATAGAGACTTTGAAATTATTTAATGCCCTATCACAGATCCGCCAGTCATCTTGAGAACTAAAGTTGTTAGAAGGTATGCGGTGTTTCATTCTCTCGGCAAACAGAGATTTGTTTCTTTGAAGGCTCAGTTACATTTCTTAGAAGCAGCAACGAGTAGGCACCTTTTATGACGAGAGCTGTCACATTGGTATAGATGATGTGATAACACATTGTAGACTCTAAACAATACTTCTGTAATTTTTAACATCCGCCATCGTTCTCGCCTTTTCTGAAATTGTTTGATGAAGATTTTTCTATCCTCCTCTATGGGAGATTTGGATGGGTCTCAAGTGGAATAGCCAAGCACATTTTTATTTAAATCCGGCCCTGACTGTCTTTTGTAAACAAGTTGTAATATTTGTCTATACTTCTGAGGTGAGGTAGTATTTACATTATTTACATTGTTCAGTCTTTTGTTCTCATATTTATAGCCGTCTTTACGACGTTTCGGCTGTTGTACGCTCCGTGCTAGAAATTTCGAAACGAACCCATTCTTTCGATCATTGGGGTATACCATTCTCATTCCACGTGAGATGCTACTTCCGGATGACATGTAGTTATCTCCCTTTAACTCAACTCTCTAAGTTATTTGTTCAATGAGCCAGGTATTGAACTCACAACTATTTGGGTTAAGTCACTGAAACTAACCACTTGCCTGAATTTTGGGGACTTAGAACATTAATGACTCACCAAGCATTATTACCGGAGCTCATATTGCAAACCTTGAAGCTAATACTTTCTCTAGCACTTCATATGGTTCTCATATGGATAGAAAAAGTGGGTCACCATCCCCTATAGGATGAATTTGAAATAATTGATAAAAAACACCATGAGAAACTACGTAAACTTAAGGTATCAGCGGATGTTAGACAACAAATATATCCCAATCCGGCCAAACATTGAAATGAATAAAAAGTTACTTGACAAATGCATTTTATAAATAAGCATTCATAAAATAACCATATATTCATATACTTCATATCAGGTTATAATCATGTTTCAATAGTTTTTATGAAATCTATAAAACCAAAGGATGACAGATTAATATTAGAAAAATAAAAAAAAAACTTCAGAGATGAAACAAGTATATCGAAGATCGCTTCCAAGACAAGAGAAAGCAACAAACAATGCACAAAATTACGGATGGGTCAGAAATATTAAAAACCAAAGTGGAATCGGCATTGGCCAAATTGAAGAGAAACAAAGCAGCGTGACCATACGAGATTGCAATAGAGATGCTAACATCCATAGACGGCTTTGGCGTAGACAGACTAACCGAAATAATAAACGAAATCTACAACACTGGCAATATACCAGTGGACCAAAGCAGATCAAGCTTTATAACGCTACCTAAGAAGCCAGGTGCGAAGGAATCTGAGCTTCATCAAACAATCCGTTTAATGAGCGACATAACAAAATTCATCATCTGGATCCTAATGATCAGAGCATGCAGCAGAATCGGCTCAGAGAAAGGACAGGAACAATGCGGATTCGTTAAAGATTCCGGAACAAGGAATGCAATATTCATGCTCAAAATGCTATCTGAACAAGCAATACAAATGCAGGAGGATCTTTATCTGTGCTTTATAAACTACGCAAAGGCGCTCGACAAAGGACGACACAAGGACTTGATAGAAAAGTGAACTCAGCAAATATAAAAAAAGAAAAGGGCATGAAGATGTGTTTTCTCGACGAATATTTTCAACTTGTACAGCAAAGTAATTATTAGAGAAATAAAAGCCTTGCCAGGATTCGTAATTGGCGGCCCCAATCTCAACACTATCAGATACGCGGATGACACGGTGCTGATAACAGTCACGGAAAAGAAAAAGCAAAACCTTCTACAGAAGGTAGCAAAAGAAAATGGGAAGAAAGGACAAAGCACAAACTTAAAGAAAACTGAATGTATGGTCATCAGCCAAAAAAGTCGCCAATATGTCAACCATAAGTAGGAGAAACTAAATCAAAGCAAGTGAAAAAATTCAAATACCTGGGAAGTGTCTTAACAGAGAATGGAAAGTGTGACACAGAGATCCAAAGACGCATTGTCCTGACTAAAGACGCTTTTCAGAAGCTAACCAGATTACTGAAAGACAGGAAAGTTTAATTAGATACAAAGAAAAGAGTGCTGAATTGCTATGTGATATCTGTTCTTCTGTATGGAAGTGAATGTTGGACGATCTCATCAAAGATGAAGGACGGGATTGAGGCAGCAGAAATGTGGTTTTACAGAAGGATGCTGAGGATGACATGTACGGAGCATATTAATCTTGTAGAACTAGTAGAAATAAAACGCTTTTTGATATTTCTGGATGGCATTTGTCGTATTATTATAAACTATTTCACTGAAACAGACGTAAAACGCACATGGGCTTCTTTTATCTTCGCTTTCTTTCTTGAAATACATACAAAGCGGAACAAAATAACAAAATAACCTAATATAGATTAAAAAATTGGATTAAACTATCAAAATCCTGCCTATTTTTATGTTTTTTAATTTAATATTAGTAGTATTTTATTTTTTACTAAAATTGCTGTTTTGCACAGATATTATTTAAATAAGTTTATTAAAATCAACAGTCAGAAATATTTAATGATTTTAAGTGATCATCCACATCTTATGGTTCAGGAACTGTTTCCGAAAAGAAATGCCATCTTTCATGATGGTAATGCATCCAGTTATACTGCTAAAGTTGTAAGTGAATGGCACGAGAAATTTTCTAACGAAGTAGAACATTTAGAACATTATATCTGGCTACCAGAGTTTCCAAATCTCGACATCATTGAACATTTATGGTTCATTTTAGAAAAACAATGCGAATCAATATCTTCCACCGTCATGATTAAAAGTATTGAAGATTGTTGTTGCTGGGGAATAGATACAAAATCCTTCTGGAAAAATTCAATCTCACGCAGAATTCAAGCTGTAATTCCTGCCAAAGGCGATCTCATTCCATCTTGAAATAAATTTGCACGATATTTCAAAGTGTTTCCATTATTTTGTCCAGCCCACTGGACAATATTAACACGTATATATAAATAAAGGTATACGTTTTTATTCGTTCTTCAGTGACTTGGCATAGAGTGGGTTTGGTCTGATCGGGGTGTGAGGTTCTGTACACATGCTTATGAGGAAGCAGCCAGTTTTCGTCCGCTGTCTCACCTTGCGTCTCACTTGGTCTGTCTTCCGATCTCAACTCTGACTAACTATCTACAGCCAACTCAATTGTCTTTTGATCTATATATTGGCCAAATCTCGTTTGAACACGTCATGTATCAGGCACATAGTTTATAAAACAATTTCGAGGTTTATAATATTTGAGCTTGGCTATGCTGGTTACACAGAACACAGTAACATTCTATCAAAGCAATACTATTCGTTTTACTATAAATACATTTCTGTCTCCACATCTCCTGACCTGAGAAATTTTTTGCCCAGCGTCTGCATTCTTTAACTTTTCCAAAGAATATTTATTTTCAAAACAATATTTATTTTCTTTTGCTAGCTAGCTTGCATTATTTTGATGTTTCATAACACCTGTTTAAACACATTTCTTCACGAAACTACGCACGAAGCCAGATAATATATATCAAGCAGCCTCAATCAGAATTTGAATATGGCTTGTTAACGCCATTTTTTGTGTTGATATCCTTTACACTGCCTGCATATCTATAAAAATAAATTGATTTGTTCACCTCGTTTAAAACATTGTAAATACAAGGTATGCAATTTTTCATAGATAATCACATTACTTTTGGAAACAGAGCTCTAGAAGTAAAAATGAAAGAATTTTTCAAATATATTAACATTCAAAATCTCATCTTAAGAGAAATAACTAATTTAAAAATAAGAATTTAATATTTTCCTTTCTTCTTTATTTTCTCTTGCGATAAGTTTCACTTTTAGCAGTTACATATATACATTATAAATATGATTTATTAAAAGCGAAATATATATTCCATAAATATTAACATAGAATTAAATGAATAAATCTTTTTCTTTTTCAATTTGTTGAGTGGATGGTTAGTCTATTAAAAATCGGGGATCGTTGGCGTCTCTTTATCTTCATTGTATCATTCAACTGGAAGAGCTTGATTAAATGAAATCTACAACAATAGTGAATACCTGTCTACAAGGATCTCTTTTCTGTGAATAATCGTCTGCAGACACTTGTCTAGATATCTGCTAACAGAGTAAAATGTAAATTCGTGAATTCTCTCAAGGGCATTTTTGAAGGTCAGCTAGTATTCTAAATTATGACGGTGATACAATATGATCTTTTTGATAAATTTAACATCACCTTAAATCACCATAATGTTAAATACGGCATATTAAAATATTGGTTTGAGTCATTTATGTTATGGATTATTAACTGTAATGACTTACGTATAATTATAACTAACCATTACTGAAATATATTTCAAATAATGATGAAAATTGTTTTACATTAGACAATATTCGATGCTAAAGGTAGTGTGACATGAGTTCACAACCGACCACAAAATCGGTTCTGTGGAAGAATGATAATGCTGTGTGTTGGACACCGAAGATGTATTATTCATTTAGAGCTATGAAAACGGAATAAAAGAAAATTCACAATTATACATCTACCAGATTCAATGTATCAATAAAGGTTTAGCCGGAATGCGACCTGTTATCTTCAATATAGAACAATGTTGTTCTTTGCCATGAAAATGCAAGGCTGTATACAACAACAGTTACACAGAAAATGACTTTGAACTAGATTGGCCAATTAAACTCCACCTATCATATATACCTAACCTTGCAGCAACCAATTATGAACAATTTCATTAGCTGAAAAACGTTTTGATGGGTAAACATTTTCCACTGAAACCACATTTAAGAATTCGTAGAATATTTTTTCGTATAAAAAAACTGAGTTATTTTACTCAAAATGAGCCTGATAATGGTTAATAAGTCATTGTAAATAATAGTAAATAAATAATTGACTCATATGTAATTGTCTTCGAAGAATAAATTTGATAAGCAAAAATAAAAATGATTTAAGACTCAACCTAGTGACATGATAAGGGATATTAAAATAGTATAGCAATGGCTGATTGCAAATATCTGGGTATACCTATTTGTTAAGACGGCTAGCTAATCCTTAGTGGAGAAAACTTATCCGGCACATTTGCGTTTGTTCAAAACTCTTCCCATCCCACTGTGTTTATACTATAAGTGTGCTGACTAGACATTCATTATTTTATGAGAGAGAAAGAGAGAGAGAGAGAGAGAGAGAGAGAGAGAGAGAGCATCATCTGGCGTGATAGACATTTTTGAACAAGGCCAGTACGCCTAAACCCTCGGTCTCGATAACTTATGAATTCTTGTTAGCATAACCATCGACGAATAATTACATCTACCAAATTTCACCCACGTAATATGATTTTCAGGTAATTTCCAAAGTGCTGCACTCTGGAATTTTTTTTCCTAAGCCGATAGCACATTCCTGACAAATCAAATAAGTTGAGGTTCGATCCCGGATCTCATGACCAGGGAACTAACGTTCTAACGACTTAATCTTAAAAATAGTATAACATGATATAATAAATCAGCATAAAATATTAATAACAAATAAATATAAATGGTACACTGGCAGAAATCAAAGCTGACCTGAAAGTATGTATAATCTAGAAGTAATCTGTAAGTGTGGTGTAATGGTTAGCAAACTTGTCTTGCTAGAACCTATTACAACTCACTCGATACCCCATAATTTTGGCCTTGTGCCACATCTAAGCGGTGCTTTAAAAAATCAACTATAAGTTTATAAGTGTAAGTACTTATAAATCCAGAACCAGACATTTTTATTCAATACCTTGTGCTTTAGTTTAACTCATGAACATTAAATTGGCCAATTTAATAAAACGAATTATAAATAATGATGACATAAAACCATTAAAAACTGTAATGGATTAATTCTGCGTAATCAATAAAATACACTCTTTCTGGTTGTTAAAGTCAGAACATTCCAGCTTTTGTATTCTTTTGCCTTTTGCGATGTGCTAGTCATATTCTTTAGTTTTTCACGACATTGCGACTTAAAATCTTTATTATGTTCCTAGGAACAGACTTTTCCATTTCGATCTAAGGAGTATCACCTAAGTCACCTTAAATTTTTTTAATGAATTCTTTATTAATTTGCATTCATCATAAGACTTTTACGTTTTTCAGTGACCCAGAAGATATAAAACTGCATGACAAAAGATTTTAAATCACAACTAAAAACCAATTACTTACATAATTAGTAAAATGCATTTAGTTCTATGAACAGAACAATCAATTCGAAGCAAAATATTACCGCTTGTTCCCAAAATTAATATGTGTGTGTGTGTCTGTGTGTGTGTGTGTGTGTGTATGTGTGTGTGTGTGTGTGCGTGTGAAAAATGTATGTATATAATTATAAATAACAATATATATATATATATATATATATATATATATATATATATATATGCAATTTGTTATAAATATTATATTATTTATATATTATATATGCGTGGTACTTATTTAAAAGCGCTCAATATCAGTATTCATATAGATAGGTGTGAGTTTGCGATCGTCAGACAAACTGATTAATTTTTTTTAAAAATTGGTTATATGTAGGGTTGCGTATATGCGTGTATTTTTGTGGAAGTGGGGGAAAGTCTGACGTCATGACAGACGCAGACATATATATATATATACATTTGTACACCCACTGACTCGCGCAAGAACACACATGCGCGTTCGCCCACTGGGGGTTGCATAAACATATATATGCGAATCGTGCGGGACTCGGCACATATATGTATATGTATGCCGTTGCGCACATACATACGCATTCGGTTGGTGTATTCGAATAGTGTAGCGATGTCAACGCGCGGACAGTTGTCGATTTCTCGTACGTACATATGTACTTTTGATGGGTTCTGTGTGAAACTATGATAGGTAAGAATTGCTATTATTTCATTTAAGGCTGTACTGTTATTTTCTATTTTAAAGTCGGTTATTAGCTTGTTTTTTATTTTTTGTGGTTGCGTATATTTAAATGCTAGAAATTCTAATTTGTAATGCTTGTTAGTGTTTATGTGTGGTGCATTAATTTTACTTCGGCAGAGATGTGTAATTTTACGTTAATGATGATTGCGGACTAATATTATGATAGTAATATTTGATGATAATAACAGTTGTGGTAGCAAATAACTATTGTAAAGCGGTAGTAGTGATTAGTAATTGTGGTGTGATGATAATAACAATGAATGCAATTATTATGGTGGTAGTTTGAACTAGAGAATAGTTGATAGGATTATGGTATCAGTGGTTCATTTTTTTTAATCTGTTTGGTATAAATTGTGATAATAGGTATTTATTTTCATGTCTGCATTTGGAAATTAGTTCTGATCTTGTGTTTAATAAGTTCTTTTGTGGGGTATGAGATATAATTGCTACTTTTCAATGGAGGCAAAGTCGGCATTTTTTGTAATGTTGTTGTAGGCAGATGCAGGATTCGCATATATATGTTTATGCAAGCCCCAGTGGGCGAACACGCGTATGTGTGTGCCCTTGCGCGCGTCAATGGGTATATAAATGTATATATGTATATGTCTGCGTCTGTCATAATGACAGATTTACTCCCACTTTTTTTTAAAAAAAATTAATCAGTTTTTCTGACGATCGCAAGAGCGTGAAACCCAGGGTTACAAACTCACACCTATATATATATATATATATATATATATATATATATATATATATATATATATATATATATATATATTAAGATCTATAATACTCATTATATTGAGCAATGTTGCACTGTTTATAATAAAATATATGCCAGAGCACTCAAAATAAAATAAAAAACCCTTGAGTCCTCTTCATCTGGAATTATTTCGCTCCCATAAAAGTAGAGCACTGTACACGTTTATTTTTATTTTTAAGTTTTCGACAAAGCAATATGGAGAAAATCGATTTCGGAATCTCAATGAAAAATATACCCAACACGAACAAAAGGGAATATTTCATAAAACTATTATACAAAACAGACGATTTAATCCGGCGGATGAGATGGAAGGCTCATTTCTTTCTACACAAAGAAGAAACACCTAAAGAACAAGAATTATATGGGTTCAAAAAGCAAAAAAACAAAAAACAGCCCCATGCATTGAAAAGTTTGACACTTTCGAAAATGATTTACTCGACACATTTCAACAACAAGCAACACACCATTTCAAAAAAAGGAGAAATGATTTCCAACAACAGCTTGGACAAGTGGTGAATTAAATAAAAACATCCTACAGAGTGTTCATGAAATCGGATAAAACGGCTAATTTTTAAAAAGTAACACCTGAAGAATATAATACGCTAATCATGAAAAACCTGACAAAAAGCTAGAAAAAAGTTGATAGGAATAAGATGGACTTAGTTGATAAAATTAACACAGATAGTAAAAAAATCACAGATAAAATAAAAAAATAAGCAACAGTAGCAAAACTCAACACAAAGGAGTGCTGCATAACAATAAAAGACCACAAGGAAAACTTCAATATAAATCCCACCACGAGAATGATAAATCCCACCAGACTAGAGATCGGAAAAATTAGTAAAAACATTTTAGAAAGGATCAACAAACAGATCAGTGAATACTTGGAATTAAGATTATGGAAAGAAACCACAGACGTAACGAATTGGTTTTATAATATTAAAAAAACAACTGCTCTTTTATCCAATACTATCCATCGATATAAAAAAAAAACTATTAGTCACGGCTCTGGAATTCGCCACTCTTTACTCTCATATAACGGAGGAGGAGAAATAATAATAATGAAAGCAAAAACATCTGTGCTCATTCATAAAGAAGAACAGTGGAAAAAAATTAATTCCAACGAGAACAATTTGATATCACCATGGGATCGATTGATTCTGCAGAATCTTCAAATCTGGTAGGATTATTAATATTATACAATTACACGGCCTATAAGAAAGTAAATACTAAAGACATTGGACTATATAGAGAGGATGGACTTATGATAATAAGAAATACCACAAATTTGAAAATAGATATAATTAGAACAATGATACACAAAGAGTTTAAGAATCTCAATTTAAAAGTAACAATTAAAACTAATATAAAAAAGTAAATTTCCTTGATGTAACTTTAGATCTAGAAAAAAAAATACACCAAACATGCATAAAACCAAATACCAATCCTTTATGCATCCATCCAAAGTCTAACCACCCTCCTTCTATCATCAAATGTATACCCTCATCTATAGAATACAGAATTAGTAGAAATTCAGCTAATGAGGAAGTATTTAATAAGCATAGCAATTTTTATAATACTGCATTAAAAAATAGTGGATACAAAAACCCAAATATTAAATATGTAAACAAGAAAAGTAACCCGCGAAGAAAAAATAGAAATAGGAAAATCATCTGGTACACACCAACTTTCAACCAGATGATTAGTAGTAAATTGGGGAAAAAATTCCCCGAGTTAATTAAAAAACACTTTCCGGAAAAAAACACCACTAAGTTAGATCTTTAATAAAAACACTATTAAATTAAGTTACAGCTGTATGAACAATCTAGAAAAAATTATTAAAAAACCACAATAATAATATTTTTTTAAATTCAACAAAATCAATAAAAACAACAGGGCAACAGAAAATAACAATTTAGACAAGAAAAAATGTAATTGTAAAACCCCATAGACTGTCCGTTAAAAAACAGGTGCATAACGGAATTAATAATCTATCAATGCGAAATATCCTCAAAGGAAAACCCAAATAACATAAAAATTTATATAGGGAGAACTAAAAACACTCTAAAGCGGTGAATTTACCAGCAAACCTCTTCATTTAATAATAACAATTACAAAAATAGAATATGCCTATCGAAATATTACCGGTACTTAAAAGGAAAAAAAAACACCCACAATAAAGTGAAAAATTCTAAAAGAAGCTAAAACATGTAAGTCCTTAAATGAACCATGTTCATTATGTGTATACGAAAAACTATTTATTATTGAATCCCTTAAGAATAACAATTTATTAAATAAACGCAACGAAATAAATGTCATATGTAGACATTGTCAATTATTCACATTAGAAAATGGATAAAATCTAAATGAAATAACATGCATATAACCAACAAGTACATAGGGAAAATAATCACCGAAGAACTATATAAAAATAAATTGAAACATAGAATTACTCTTTTAAAATAAATCTCTCTTTTATATATGTATAAAAAAAAATTACAACAAAACAATAGATAGAACAAAAAATTATATTTTAGGTTTTAGAGAATCTTTTCCTTATAAAAAAAAACTTTTCAACAAATAAATAAATAGACTAAAAATGAAAAGGAAGTAAAAGAATATAGAATTGGTACTCAATGAGAATACCACATCAAAAGTAATAAAACTGAAAGGAAAGAAGATAAGATCAGTATAAAGGCAGGTTAACACCCTACCCATTAAGGAGGGAAAAGAAACAAGGGAACGGTAAGAGGAGTGAAAAAAAGAAACAAAGAGATAAAGTTGGTTAGTATGTATTCTTTGGGGTCAAATCCCAAAATGAATCTCCCTTCTGATTAGCCATAAGAAACATCCACATACATTCACAGCAAACCAAAGGTTTTTGTCATTTAAATGGAAATCATTTGCACAACTAACATCAACAATGCCTGATGATGAGAATCTATCTCGAAACATAGAAATTTCCGTATCGCAATATAGAATTGATACATAACTATATAATTATATATATATATATATATATAATTATATATATATATGTGTGTGTGTGTGTGTGTGTGCGTGCGTGTGTGTGTGTGTGTGTGTGTGTGTGTGTGTGTGTGTGTGTGTGTGTGCATTAATTTTGGGAACAAGCGTGATTTTTATGTATATATATATGTATATGTGTGTGTGTGTATTAATTTTGGAAACAAGAGTGATTTATATATATATATATATATATATATATATATATATATATATAATTATTAATTATTATTAATTCATATTTTAATTTCACTAACCATTGTTATTTTTTTGACAAGACGTTTTATAAACAAAAATTTATCTTACTCATGGGCTCTCATTAGTGGTGTCTTCGCTTGCCTATTTCTATAGTTCTTAGAATCCAATTCTTTCAAATATATTATACCTAACAATTCTACACACATATGATATATAGATGATGTACTATTATATTACCCTATGACACCAACCTATTAAATTTAGTAACAAAACTCAATAAAGTAGAACCTACCATCTAATTCACATATGAACTTAAAACTAACAATTATTTATTTTTCCTGATGTCATGATAATACATCATAACGATAAATGAGAATTTAAGGTTTACTGTAAACCTACAAACAGAAACGATCTTATTAACGTCTATTCTCACCACAAACAAAGAATTAAATCTGGTTTAATTATAGGTTTCTTAAAGCCCTCAGAATATGCAGCCCTAATTATTTACATATATTGACCAAACACATAAACTTCTCCACTACTCACACTATTTCATCCTTAACGTCATAAATCATGCTTATAAAATACACAAAAGCAAAAAAAAAAACAAAAAAAAAAAAATACCCACAAAAATCACACAAATTTCATAATACTACCTTCCAACAGATTTTTATATGAACTCTCAAAGAAACTAACTATCCAAAACACTAGAATCGTAACCACCACCTCCAAGACTATTGGTGTTATTGTCAGAATAAAAAAGAAACCAAAAACCAATTTAAATCCCGCGAGTTACAAAATACAGTGTCTATAGTGCAATAACGTTTATATAGGGGAAACATCAAGAAATATAAAAGCGCAAATCTACGAGCACAAAAGAGACTTACGTTTGCACATACGTTCCAACTCTCTTGCATTACATCGAAATAACGCAGGACACAATTTTGATTTCGCAAATGATAGTTTAATTAAAATAAAGCATAACCCTTTAAGGAAGAAGTATATACCAGTCTACAGCAGTAGACTTACCGAATTAAGTTAAAGGGAGATAGCTCATGACTACCAGACGTGACTTTGGACAAGGAATGAGAATTATATACCACGGTGATCGTAACAAAGAGTTCAGTTTAAAATTCCTAACACTGTAAAAAGACCGGAGTGTACAATGGCTAAAACGTCGTAAACATGGCAACAAAGATGGGGACGATAGTCTGAATAATGTAAATATTATTATTATTATTATTATTATTATTATTATTATTATTATTATTATTACGTCACTTTTTATAATAATTCAATATCTGCTATGGTTGCACTACCTACCAAGTCTGCGGAAAGCCCTGAAGCAGGTGGTGGTCTATTATGGTTATATTTCATGTTTTTCTCTCCCATATGAAAATTCTATTCTAGCTGAATAAAACTTCTTCCATCTTCTTTTCGGGATATGTATAGACGGTCTACATCAGCGTTTGAATGATGCATCTTATGCTTAGAAAGAAGCTATCTTGTCTTAGAATCCATTCGTCTGATGTCATTTAAAGTCCAGTTCAAGATTTTAAAACTATAATGGACCACTGAGATGGCACGGTTATTAATGGCTATAATTCTGTTTTAAGAATTCAGTTGTTTTAATATCAGTCGTAGCCTTCTATAAAACTCTTTGCGCAATATTTCTTTCATTTTCTTAAAGTAAATTCTTTCGTTATCATTTACCCCTAGGTAAGCTTCTTCTTGCTCTAAATCTTTTATTGTTACAGCAGGGTCTAAGCTAATTGAGGATGCTTGTTGTAGCGATCCTTGTAAAACTAGCTTTAGCACATTTCATTCCAATGTCTTCACTGAAGCATTTTACAGTTTGTGAAAAACCTTCCAGCTCATTGTCATTCTTAGCATACAACTTTGTCATCCATGTTTTCATTTGAGCTATTTTAAAACCATATGCTATCTTGTTAAATTGGCTAATTAATGCAATAAGTAATATGCAAAATAGTAATGAAGATAAAGAGTCACATTGAAATATTCATTTGCTGATTTTTATTTCACCATGTGTAGTTTTCCATATCGACATACATTCTTTGATTAAATTGATTATAACGGGTGATACCTTGTACATATTTAAAGACTTTAAGATCCAGGAATGTGGTACATTATCGAATTCCTTCTGATAATCTATCAAGGCAGTAGCAGTTTTCCAAGATCGTCCTGTTAATAAGTAATTAGTCTTTACATCCTTAACAGTCACGTTTGCAATCTTTTTGTTCAAGCTGTAGTGGTTCATTTTTTTCCAAGAATAAATACGTCTATTTTCGACATTTGTATGTTGTGGCAAGACATGTAATTGGTCTGTACTTTTTCGGGATATTTGTGTCACTATTCTTAGTGGGAAAAGGATCATTCTTTTGGTCATACATGCAGGAATTTTAGTAGGATCGTTAACATTTTCTTGAACTTCTTTGTCTAGTTTTTGTGAGCTGTATTTAAATAATGTAGCTAAAATGTAAGAATTATATCTATTCCTGGAGGTTTCCAGTTATGTGCTTTTTTCAATGCACATTTAATATCCTCTTCCGTGATTCCAGCTCATGTCTGTTCTGGTTTATTTTTCATTCGTTTTATCTCTTGCGCAAACCAATCTTCTTCATTGATATATCCTTTAAGGCAAGCACATATTTTTTCCCAGAATTGTATAATCACTTTCATTTTGGGAAGGACTGCCACTTCAATTTTTTGTTTATATATTTCCCTGTAAAATGTCTTTGCAACGGTTTGAAAGATCATGTTCTGTCTTCAGAATCTTGATCTTTTCTCATAGCGTCTTATTCTTTGAACCTTCAGTTGTATTAATTGCTTTTTTTCTTTAGCCGAGAAGACTTCATTTTCATTTCTAATATTGTATTTTCTTTTGACTCTTCTGCCTCTTTCTAGCTCTTACATTTATTCCTCTTGTCAGTTCATCGAGTACTGATATTTCACTTCTAAGTCGTTCGATTTCTTTTTCTATTTTTCTTTTCTTTTTTATGCTGATCTTCATGTCTCTGAGACTGCCTTATTCTACTTTGATGTTCAGTTTGTTTTTGTTAATGCTGATGCGTATATTACTTCACTGAGATTTTATATGAGTGTCTTCTTCATCCAGAATTAATATGAGTGCTGCATTAATAGTTTCGAGGTCATGCTTTGTTGGTTGTCATTTTAAGAGCTGTCCTCGTTTTTCCATTCCAGTATTTTGTATCAAACTTATATGGCTCTTGATTTCTTCCTTGGCTTCTTGTATACTGTTCTTGCTTTCCATAAAATAATTCTGTTCAATGTGTTTTGAATTCGTTTTATTGTCGTCTTGTGACCAACTCAGATCACACTTTTCCAACACTCCTAAACTTTCAGCATTATCTTCACAGTGATTAGTGTGTATCTCGGTTTCTTCATCATGCATGTGGCTTGTATGATGTTACTACATTTTTCTGATACCGGTTCCCTTTCATGTTTTCTTGATTTGTCTATTCTGATTGCATTTCTTTTTTTTTTCTTTAATTTCAGCCTTTGCCAGTTGGTTATTTTGCATGATGTACCTTCTTACGTTGGCTAGTTTATTTTTGTCATGGTTCCTTCTAATTGTTTTCCAACCTTCTCTCAACAATTATATATATATATATATATATATATATATATATATATATATATATATATATGCTTGTTGTCAGACGGTTATGACACGCCCGATCAACTGACGTCTTTATCAGGTTCATAAAAGCCGCAGGTTTGAATTCTACCGGAAGATCCATATTCCCTGACATGTATATGTATATAAATAGAAAGTGACGAAACGAAATTAAACGTCTTTCATTAAATAAGACCTAAAAAAAGATTTAATTACTAGTTTTATTAAGTTTTTCCAGCATCCTAACATTTTTCCGTTTTGTTCAAGTTAAGAAGTATAAAAACTGTTCATAATTTTTCCATTGTTCTGCGCGCTTTAGGACACTACTGTAGCCATTTTCAAGGGTGTTCTTTGGCTCTGGTGTTGTTTGTTTTTTTCCTCATGATTGGATCATTACATAGTAATTTGTTTTTGTATTGTTTTTGAAGAAAGCGCGTTCAGTCTAAACTTTTAACAATATTCAGGTGTACATTTCTTCTGTTGATCAATAAGTGACTCTTACGGTTTTTTTCCTAATGTACCATCTTTTCGGCATGAATACCAAGGTAAGAAAATCTTGAAAACACGAAGAATATTTTCATGTTTCTAAAATATTTACTTACTGTATTGTGCTGTTTAGAATGTCTGTATTTTATCGCCATAGATTATAAATCAAACGACCAAGGCTAAACTAAGATTTAATAGTAGGAAACTGTCTTGCGTTAAGTTATCATCTCTTCTATTCGAAACTGTATCGTTTATAGAGCTTTTCACATACTTAAATCCTTTATTTTTAAAAGGTAATTTCCATTCTTCATGTCCTTCAAAACTGAACACAAAGTTACACCCTTTTAACCAAGTATGCTAACCATGTATTATTTCAATCACCTTTTAAAAATGATGCAGAAATGGATTTTACATAGGAACAGAAAAAACAAAAACAAAACAACGGTGATTATCACATGATAAAAAAACAGTACCAATACTAAAAACGACACTGTTCATAGAAGTATTTGCTTTCTGTTTAGTATAATAAAAAGTTGTTGTTCATTTTAAGATATAGAACATGAAAGAACCATTCCTGCAGAGGTTTATTGCTAGTAACTTTATAACATAAACGAAGCATTTTGTTCAGCGTGTGTTCGTGTTTGTAAGTAGAAAATAGGTTATTTTCCAGTAGAACAATGCCAGGACACTGTGTAAAACAAACCCAAAAAAATAATAATAATATCATGAGAATTGGTGTTTTATATTCTCCATACTTATTAGATTTGGCTACCGAGAGGATTTCATTTGTTTCGATAACTAGAACAGTTCAGAAGTGGCAAATTTATTTAAAGGAAATACTGGATATCATTTTGTGTATGACATTTACGGTTTGTAAGGTTTAAAAATGGCTTCACATCCAACAACACTGGCTTTGGAAGACGACACACTCTGAGTAAAGAAGTTTAAAGAATTGCTATTAAAACGAATCACCTAAAATCACCAGAAATAGGTAAATTTTAAATATAATATTTTTCTGTGAAACTAATATTCTCAAGCAAATTGGTACAAATTACAAAGAAGAAATTATACTTATTCATGTGCTTTTGCTTGATAACCAAGCACAATGTTTCAAAATTGATTGCAGTAAGACTGCTAACTTTTCATTTTGCACCACACTGCTACCGGAAAAGAAAAGCAAAAAAGCCAATTGTTATCACAAAACAAGTATTAACACCAAAACACGAACTCAGTCTACAGAAGTCGTTGCTTTCTGTTTGGTAGAATAAGATCGTTATTGTCCATTATGAGTTATGGAACATGAAAGAGCATTTGATCGTGTAAACGAAGCATTATGTTAACAATGTTTTTTCCTTTTCTTTTTTTTTTTTTTCGTTTTTGATATCCAGAGTAGGCGTTATTCTCCAGTAGAACAATGCTAGGACGCACTGCAGAACAAACCAAATAAAACAATAATAATATCACAAGGTTTGGTGTTTATTCCATATTCTCCATACTCACGAGATTTAGCTACCTGCAGATTTTCATTTGATTCGATCATTAGTTCATAAGTGATGAAGCATTCAAAAGTAAAGAAGTTTAAGTCAGTTTCAAAATAATTTAAAATTTAAGCCACAAATTACTTCAAATGTGGAAGTAAAATTTTGCCTGTAATGGACAGGGGCTCAAATTAAAAAATTAAAGAACCGAGTTTGAGTTCAAATTTCATTTGAATTCATTATATTTGTTATATACGTAAAATACTCTTAAGAAAAAGATTATGGTAAATATAAGGGCATATATATATATATATATATATATATATATATATATATATATATAGATAGATAGATAGATAGATAGATAGATAGATAGATAGATAGATGAGAGTCAACAGTTTTACAATTCCGATTTCTCCGGCATTCTACTTTTTTTTTATAAAACTGCGCAATAAACAAATATTGCAGAGCATAATATGATTAATTTTTTTTTTTCATTTAAAATTAATATAGTTTATATTAAGGCATGGAAATTTCTAGGGCTTGAGTTTTTTACCTCGTCATCAGACAATGTTAACTTATTGTTGTGAAAATGATTTTCAATTGAATATAAGAGACAATCTTCTTCTTCTTCTTCTTCTTCTTCTTCTTCTTCTTCTTCTTCTTCTTCTTCTATGTGCCCTGTCCCTTCAAGATATAGGCGATCATAGCCCTCCACGTCTCCCTATCCCTGGTGGCTCTTAGTATGTTTGTTCCTGTTAAACCTCACAACCCCCGTTCCGTCATCCACCTGTTCAGGCCCTGCAAATATGTTATCCGCTACCTTCCTCTGTCTCTCTTTCTTTCTATCTGGCCAGTCAGTATCAGGTTCTCCAAGCTCTCCTTCTTCATTGCATGTCCCAAGCACTTTAGTTGTCTTTTCCTGATGCTCAGTATTAATTTCCTTTTTGTTGCCATTCTTTCCAACACCTCATTGTTGTTTGCATACTCAGTCCACGATATCCGCAGCATCCTTCTGTAGAACCACATTTCCGCTGCTTCAAGTCTTGTTCTCATTTTCGATTATATTGTCACTGCCGTATTGAAGAACACACATCATATAACAATCAAGCATTCTTTTTTTTTTATTCTAGTGAAATTTTCCTGTGTGTTAGTACTTTACTCAGCTTCTGGAATGCGTCATTTGCCATTCCAATTCGCCTTCGGATCTCTGTGTCGCACTTTCCATTTCCTGTTAGAACACTTCCTAGGTATTTAAATTTTTGTACTTGCTTGATTCTGGTATCCCCTCTTGTATTTGGCATTTTGGGTTGCACTTTTTGCTGATGACCATGCATTCAGTTTTCTTAAAGTTTATTTGTAGTCCTTTTTTGTCGCTCTCCACCAATACCTTCTGTATGAGGTCTTGTAGTTTCCTTTCTGTATCTGCAATCAGCACTGTATCATCTGCATACCTTATGTTGTTCAAGTTGTGGCCTCTAATACAAATCCTGGCGTGTCATCTAGGGTCCTCAAAATATTCTCGATGTACAAGTTGAACAGATACGGTGAAAAGACACATCCTTGTCTTACGCCTCTTTCTATCTTTGTAAATCTGCTGAAATCATTACCTGTCCGGATGCAGGCCGTTTGCTGCCAGTAGAGATTCTTGATTACTCTGAAGTCTTTCCAAAAAATGTCGAGGCTGCCAAGCATCTCCATCAGTTCTTTGTGTCGTATCTTGTCGAATGCCGTCGAATAACCAATAACATAGGTACAAGTCTTTCTTTATTTGTATTGCCCTTTTGGAGACCATCCTAATCATAAATATGGCGTTCCTTCTTCCAGTGTCTTTGAACAACCCGCACTGTTCCTGTCCTATCTCTGGCCTAATTCTGCTTCTCGCTCTATTCATCAGGATTCTGACAATCATTTTTGTAATGTGACTTATTAAGCTGATAGTTCTATGTAGTTCGCACTCGTTTGCACCTGGTTTCTTCGGCAGTGCTATAAATATCGACTTGCATAGGTCCTCTGGTATTATTCCACTATTATAAATTTCGTTTATTATGTCGGTAATTTTTTCTATGCCATATTCTTCCAGGGCTATCAGCAGCTCTATTACGACGCCGTCTGGATCAGCTGCTTTGTTTCTGTTCAGTTTGGCCATTGCAACTTCTACTTCGGATTTTAATATTTCCGGTCCATCCTCCTCCTTGTGTATTCTCGGTTGTTCTCTCCCGTCGCAAAAAAGATTCTTTATATACTCTTTCCATCGCTAGAGTATTTACGTTCGTTATTTATGGATGTGGGAAAACAGAACATTTTGTGTGCTCAATTTAACCAATCAGAATAGAGATTCACTTTAAATTTGAAAAAAAAGTTTATATTTTTGGGGCTTACATGACTTTAATCTTAACGATAAAAGAGTCAGTTGATCAAAACCCCTGTCTAGACTCCATTTCCGTTGATATATATCCCCCCACACACACATATAATGTTATTTTTAGTGGATATTAATATTTGATTAGACGCTTCGTTTATATATATATATATATATATATATATATATATATATATATATAAAGCAGAATACTTGGTATATAAGTCCGGTAAATTCCAATGGAGACGAACGCAAAAGAACTCAATGTTAAATTTATTTATTTAACGGTAAACTAAAAAGAGTAATTTTTCGCTCATTCAAAAAACCAAAAAAAATTTATTATTAAAGAAACTACATACATACACATACAAATATCAATTTGTCACGTTGATTAAGGAGTTCCTTCGGATTATTGTATTTGATAATAATCAATTTCTCTTCCAGGCATAAAGTACACCTATCCCCGAAATTGTTGGGAGCGTTAGCATAATACTATTAACTTCTGTATCTTTTGGGTCTGACGAGCATTTTGCTGCGAAATATGTATTATCCATAAAATTGTAGAATATCTAATTTATATATATATATATATATATATATATATATATATATCATGTATATATCATGTATATATGCATATATGGACCTCTATTCGAATCGCTTTAAATTAATAATTTAGACTGAATATGAAGGCGACGTAGTCTTTTCTTGGCCAAGTAATGTCGATCTTTTCCAAATTTTAAATTACCCAAGTAATGTCGATCTTTTCTAAATTTTATAATTATAACAGACCACTTTCACGCGTGTTATTAAAGTGACATTGTAATGCAGGTTTATCACTGTTCTCTTTGTAATTTATCCCTGAGAATGATCTTCAAAGAGATCGAAAGTACTTGGGCAGTAAAAACTGCGACGTCTTCTTTGATAAATTTCATTTTAATATCAAGAATCTATTTCGAGTATTAGAAAAGGATCATGAACAGACATAATGTCTATATTATTCAATGAAATGCATGCACGCACACACACACACACACACACACACACACACACACACACACACACACACATATATATATATATATCAATACAATATTTCATATAATGTATTATATTACATAAACATTATATTTATAAAAGTTTTATAAATTTATATAGTTTAAATATTTAATGGTTAATTTTAGAGTAATATCGTTTGTTAAATTCGAGTGTAAATATATTCTAAACTAAGATTATCAAATACTTATTAGATAACGATGCATTAATATTAAAAATAAAAGTAAATGCTTATATATTTCATATTTTGATCAGATAAAAGGCTCAGTAATCATTTAAACTTCGTCCTTAATATAAAGCATGTTAAGTATAACAGACAGCCAAAACCAGAGCGTTCTGTCACCATGGTTCTCAAGAGACATTTTCGATTCAAAGAATCGTTAGAACATTAAACCAGTCTGTTTCACTTGAACAACACTATCGAACATTGTTCATTTTATTCAAACAAGCGAATGTCTTTAATGGCCATCTCTTAATGTTCCACTTGATTTAACAACACAGAAGCATTTCCGAGGTCTGCCAGTTTTCTTTCCTTGCATTGATCACATCCTTCATGCAAGCTATAACATCCAGAAAGGAAATCTTTAAGCACGTTCTTTATCTCCTTCTACTCTCAGTTATTCCTTTATTCTTCTTTTGTTGACGCCGAAATAAAAAAGAAACAGAAACAGAAATTCAGTAGCCTGTCTAGGTTAGTAGCCTGCCTAGGTTACTAACCTGTCTAAGGTAGTAAAGGATGACAGACAACGTAACATAAAAATCCGAGAATTGGGGAAGTTACATTTCATAACATAAAAAAAAAATATTAAGACATTGGAAATTATTTCTAGAAACAAAGAATGGGGATCAGATATTTTATATCTAATCTTTAAGTACCTCCACTGGAGTCCAGCCATTTTTCTATACCTAAATTTAAATTTAAATTTTAAAATTAAATAAGTTATCTTCAAGCTTTAAAATTAGCTTTAATTGAGAGCCAAGAGATTAAATTTAATAATTCTAGTATTCAAAACATACTGGTGTATTTTTAACCGAAATTATATTGATTGAAATCTAAAATTTTAAAATATTTTTTTAAAAAATACCGCCATTGTTGATTGATTGGCTCATTACGTAAACAGTAGCCAAATTTCTGTTTTTAAAAATCTTGAAAAAATAAAATATACCGCGCTGGCACGTTATTTAAGTCAAATTTTAATATTAAAACTTACCTTTATCTGCTTTTAATCAATTAATAATTGCTTACTCCCAGAAATTTAGAAAAAAAAAGAAAATTAAATACGGTAGCCACTTTTTTTGTTATGTAAGTCATAGAGGTGTTAACAGATGACTGCTACCGGATGTTGACAGACACGCAATGTCTGGTGACCAATCGTGGTAAAAAATTTTAATTTTTTTTGGTAAGGGGGTTTTAACTAAATATTGAAATAAAAAATTTAACATAATAATTTCAGCACTTATATAATATTTTATTAAGTTTTGAACCTTTTTAAATCATACTATGCTGGATTTTTTTGTTATGTAATGGAGGTACCTACTATAGATGAATGGTAGACTATTTCTTCATAAATGAAGAGATTTGATGTAATAGATATGTTGTTCTATGTGCCACGTCCAGTCTGGTCATATTCACTCATGTCTTGCCCCAACTTTCTGTCCATGTAGCTCTTAACGTTTTTCCCTTTGCCAGAACACAAGTTCTTTCTCATTCGCTCAACCATTCACACAAGCTTGTCTGTTAAGTAACTCTGTCTTTTCCTAAATCTCTTGCTCCGTAAGGGTTAAATTTTCTAAACCCTCTTTCTTCATTATTCTCATTCTTCCAGCTATCTTTTCCTGATTTTGAGTATAAGTGATCTTTCTGCTGTCATTTTTAAGGCGTCTTTATTACTTATGCAAACGGTTTAAAGAATTCTCAGTATCTTTCTGCAGAAAATATTTTTAGATGATTCTAGTTTCTTTTTCATCTTTAAGAAAATTATCCCACATTTACTGCTTTATAAGAAATTGTATAACAGTCACTGCTATATAATTGATACCATGTGACAATCCTGCACTCTTTTCTCTGTTTTTCAGAATATGTTTCTGTTTCTCAACACTTTAGCTTTTAGAAGTAACGCGGAACTTTTAAGGAAAATAAAACAGAAGGAAACATATAATTGCAATCAGAAACAACAGATGAAATTTCTGGTACATTTATTGGAGAAAGACGAGCGAAATAATTTACGTCTCACAGGGGACTTTGAAGGTAAGAAAAGCAGAGACAGTAAAATTCTTAACGTGTTTGTGCAGCTGAATAGCAGAACAAGAACAAAGAGGATAGAAAATGGTAAACAGTTACTTAGAGTAACAAAAGACAGAAAGTAATAGAAAGCTATGTTTTTCTATGCCTTAAAACGTCCATTTCACACTAAATTCATCATTTCTGTCTGTCTACATTTCCCAGTGATTTATATAATTACGTGTTGTACTTCCGCGTTCCTAGTTCGGATTCAGATGAAAACCACAATTTTGAGCAAGGATATTCTTAGTGTCATTTGACAAAATATAATATTAACGCTAACAGCCAATCCCATTTTTATCGATACGTCTATGAGCACTGTGCCACAATAAATATATGAGCAAATAACAGTAATCATATAAAATATTTTATAATGAGTAAACTAATGTCAATAGCATTATAAAACAAAAGTATAATTTAAGATTACTCATTTATTTCGGAAATATCTACTGTCCGTTACATACAACCGCTTTTTCATATCAGTTGTTAAAATGGCTTTAAATGAGTGAAGCCTGTGGATCTTGGCAAAGTCAATTCTTCTTAGAACCTTGTGAACTAGGGTTATAAAATCACAGGCAGTGCACTAAACCAAATAACAGAATTACATCACAAGAGGACTTTTTACAGAAGCAATAAAGTAAAGTGAATACCACATGTAACTTGAAGAGAAAATAAGATATAATCAAGATACAGATATTAGGTATTACGTCAAACTCATGGTTAAGAAGAAAGCTCTGCCGATAGTGGAAAGATTGATAACACCTACTAGATTTGATAATCATATTTTGCTGTTTAATGTTTCAAAAGAAAGATTTTATAAGTTTTTACTGACAGTAGCTGCTTGGTTAATGAATGACAAATGCTTCCTCAATATAACGGTTTGTATTGCAATTGCTATTAACACTGGATAAAAAATATAAATTTTGAGGAATATTAAAATTATGTAAAAATATATTTGTTCGGTTAAATATGGTCATCAATACAGAGATTAAAATATGAAGATGACATAAAATAGAGATGTATGAAAAGATAAGATATTTTCTATTCACTTGTTATTGATTTCTACCCACGTTATCCCGAATTTCTATGACCAATTCTATCTGTAACCTTCTGATGATGATGATAAAAACAAGCATAAACGTGTTAATAAAGCTAATGAGATTTGATTTTTAATATAAATTGTTGATTAGTTATAAATTTTTTAATAGTTGCTTTCATCCTTTTTATATGTTATGAGGACGATTGCAGTAAACATGGAAATATTAACAACATCAATGTTACGTAATCGTTAATCAAATATTGATTAAATAGAAGAATATTTTACAAGGTTGCTTTTATCCTTAATTCATGTAGATGTGATGCCAATGGCAAAAAAACATAGTAACATTAACAAAAGGAAGGAAATTTTATTATTAACCAACTGTTGATTAACAAAGTTTATTTCTTCCTATCTACATATAAATGTTTTTTG